>JAXCGZ010004084.1:0-67500 GCA_037179515.1 Halocaridina rubra
GAAAAATCATAAACAGAAAAACAGAATAAATAAGTAGAGTAGAATAGAATAGGTTAGACATGCTGAAAATGCAATTCAAAAATGGAGCTGCCTCGTGTGTGCCAGTAGGCATGTTGCAGTGTCCTCTATTCTTATGTTATGTTCTTATGTTACGATACTACAACTGAAGGCTTTTTAGAATTAGATAAGATTGGGCAGGACAGCTCCATGTTGAATCTTCCTTCAGTCACGGTTCTTTTCCTATGCCTATGTCTACACTGAATATTCTGGCATATTCGTTACATGTCTCTTACTGCCCCTTCTCATCTGACAGTTCATAACATTCTCCCTCTATTTTTCTCTTTACTTTCTCATTTTCTTGATGCCTGGGCCCGATGAGGGCAATTTTCTTTGCCCATCCTGGTATTGCATTCAAGAAAAAAATTATTGAAAATAAATTAAAACAACTTATAGTTATCATAATTTTCTGTTTCCTGAAATGATGCTGAAACTTTCCTTACCTCTATTTCAGATTTGCTAGTTCCTGTCATCGTTAACCATGAGTTTCAGCAGATGCAAAAGGTTAATAGAAATTGGAGATACTGTGATCTTATACATCTCTGTGACAAACATATATGCCCTTGAGGTAAATTTTTAGTCTTATCAGTGCCAGAGTATACATTGAAATATTTTTGCCATACGGTTACACTCAACTCTGGAAGTGACAAACTTGCGTTTGAGCAAACCACAGGGTGTTAATAAGTGCTTCCAGCCTTGATTCCCCTGCTGCAACCTGTTCTTTTCCACCCCTGCAATATTCTGCAGTTTGTCCAGTGGTTAGAGTGCACGACTTGGGAAGTGTTAAACCCATGTTCGAGCCCACCATGGAATTTTAGGAAGGGCATCCAACCTTAATTCGCCAACTGCAACCTGCCTCTGTCCACCCTCATTAGAATGGAGATTGACAGTGACGAAATAGCAAACAGCAACAATAGTCATTTGGAGCACTGCATTGTCTGCAGGTTCTGAACTCATTAAACTAAATTTAGATACTTCCTTGAGAAATAATAAATGTTTGTGCATTTAAGTACTTATTATTGTAAATTCACAATAAGTGTAAATTATTTACTCTCAGTAGCGTACATTAACTTCATGGATGGACGTGTCAGGCCTATAGCCTTTTTTTTTTTACTCTAGGAAAGAAATTTTTTATTGTATTTGACACTTTTATCATCCATGTACTGCTGCTCTTATTAAGATAATAGGTGAATGGAGTGTAAATGAATCTTGTTAGTTGAATTTTACTGTAGTGTTAGGAAGAAATTTAAATATTATTAAGGAATATTTTACAGAATTTGCAACATTTAACATTTATTAAGCATTTTTATTTGTGTAATGCATATGATTTCAATAACAGTTTAGCCATCTCTCATCCTCAGTTTAATATTTTCAGGTCAAACCCACGGTTCTAAATAGGCACGGAAAGGAAATTGAGAACGTATTTCAAACTCGTTATGGTTGTCTGAAAATAACAGACTTAATTGGTAAAGAATTTGGATCAAAAATTACATTACCCAAAGGATGGGTACACGTTTTATACCCGACTCCAGAGTTATGGACCATTACGTTACCTCACAGAACACAAATATTGTATACACCTGATATAGCCATGGTGAGTAGTCGATGTTTCATATCTGCCAAGTAACAGTACTCCCCATCTCTTGCCTATCTCAGTGTCACACTTATTAAAAAAAAACAAAATTAAAAAAATATATATATTAAAGACCTGTGCATTATATATGTAATTTACATATTTTAACTTCTCATCTATAAAATTACTCAAGAGAATTATTGCAAAGATGTTAGAATTAAATTTTTTAAGTTACATCTCATTTAAATAAACATAATGATGCAAAAAGTATTATATGTACAATACAGTTTTACAATATTTGGATAGCTTTGATTGTAGTTTATATTTCACTGTTGCAAAATGTGATTTATAATGCCTTTGAATTTTAAGATGCAATGTGGCTGGGGCCTTAATTCCTTAATATAGGGATGAAAATCACTAGATCAAACCTCACTAGTAATTGATAAATAGTGTGGTTATTGTGATGTCAAGAATCTATGGGCCTCAGGACAGAAAATCCTTGCCCACTTACCCTGTGGATGACCCATGCAGGTTGGAATCATGGAAACCCTTTATTTCCAAGGTACTAAGGGGAGTGATCCAGGTATATTTGGCTTCTGGTGAATGTGTGTGCTTTAGCTTGGTTCCCCCTTACAAGGGGATTGTGGCCATTGTACAGTATATATTTATATGCTAAAATGCAGTTAATTTCAGGTAATAACACAATTGGAGATCGGGCCAGGGTCAATCGTGTGTGAAGCAGGCACTGGCAGTGGCTCTCTTTCGCACGCGCTTTTAAGAGCCGTTGGCCCTACAGGAAAGTTGCACACCTGTGATTTTCATAAAGAACGTGTTCAGGTCTGTATGATATATAGTTTTGTTTAGTTAGATTCAGCATCTCATCCATTTTAGCTTCTAAATACTCTAAAATTACATTACTATTTTACAATATGGGTGGCATGAATGTGTAGTTCAAAGTTTATATTACTTTTTGTTAAGGTATTATTCTTGTGCAGTAAAGTTTTTTCATCTAATCGCATTTTTCCTGTTGTATTATAAAAACAATGCTGTATGAGCTAACTGAATACAGTACTCGAATTGCCATGATATGATCTGGTTCTAAGATGGATTCTAGGACAATACCCCCACAGGACACCTGCCCTCACAGGACAACTGCCCTCATAGGACAATTGCCCAATTATTTGCTTTTATGCCAATATATATTTCTGAAACTAAAATCAAATACAGTGCAAACTCTAACCTAACCTAACCTAAATATTTATGGACAATTCTCCTTTATTTGGGAATCAGTGGGGCAGTTGTTATATGGGACAGTTGTTTGGGCTCAGTTGTCCAAGAGGCAGTTCTCCTAAGATGTAATAAATACAATGGAAAGTATAAGAGCACTATATCTGTTTTGGTTTTATGACTGTTATAGTATTTTTGCAATTTTTAAAGTCTGTCCTTAGAAATTGTATATGTTAACCAATAAATTTATAATTTCTCAATTCTCTTCAACAGGTAGCATTAGATGAATTCACTCGGCATGGGTTCAGTGACCGAGTAACAGTATCACACAGAGATGTCTGTGTTGATGGTCTAGGGATAGATGGAGAGGCTGATGCAGTGTTTCTTGACCTGCCTAAGCCATGGGAAGCTCTTCCTCATGCTGTAATATCTATAAAAGCAGAAGGTGGAAGAATATGTTCCTTTTCTCCATGTATAGAGCAAGTAAGTTACAGATGTCATATTTTATGTTTATTTTCCTTATTTTGTGTCACTATTAATCCCGACTCGAATTGGGGTGGACTCATTCAGCTTGGAGCTGTGGAAGTAAGTCTGGATGTTCTTTTTAACGCCCCATGATTGGCCGAACATAGATTTGTCACTTCCAGAGTCGAGAGCTCTAACTGCACTACAAATAGTGGACCCTCTATATTGTATTTTTTGTAATGAACTAAAAAACATAATTAAACAATTACAGGGAATCCTCGACTTACGTCAGAGTTCCGTCCCTGATACGTGATGTAACCCGAATTTCATTTTAAATCAGAACACCTAAATAAGCACCTATGCTAATGCAGTAGTAAAGTTTCTCCATCTTTCATGCATTTCACTATCTCTAATTTCACTTCCATAGTGATGGCTTTATTTTTTCTTCGAAGCACTGCCATCAGAAGAATTTGCTTTGCGCTTGGGAGACATAATACAAGCCAAAAATAAAAAACGAAGCAAAATAATTTATAGTAGATGCATTTTAGCCACGAAACATCATAGTATGAGAACATCATAAAAAGAAGACCCCTCTATGTGCTTAATTCATAGACAGATTGGAGCTTGGGAATCAAGGCTGGATGCCCTTCCTTACACTGCACGGTTAGCTCGATCATGGGATGAGAATATTTATTCAGTTACATATCAATATTGTTTATAATTCTTCACCCACAAGCTCTAGAATATATTGTAGCTAGTATTATAACTATGCTTTTTGTTTGGTACCTGTTACCTCATGGATACCTGAACTTGATTATCATATTATGTAAATGTTAAACTTGACATTTTCACTTACCTTGATGATACTTTCAGGTGTGCAGGACTTGTGAAACTATGGCAGCTTTGGGCATGAAAGAAATCACAACACTTGAGTGTTTAGCTCGAGAATTTCATGTGAAGTACATCACAGTACCTATCATCCCAGACAGCAGTGATGTGAGTAATATTTATGTTTTCAAGTTTTTCTATATGACCAAAGTTGTTGTTGTTGTTCCCCAAGTTACCTGACCAAACACCCCTGAGGCCCTAAGAATGCCACTGCTGAACCCAGGCCCACAGAGCTCTCAGGGAGTACATGATGTGCTGGTGGCGTTTGTAGCTGTGAGGTGCAGTGTTCCATAATGTGTTTCCTGGGTTGCTTTCAATGTCTTTTCCAGTATGAGATTTAAGAATTGATCATTGGAGAGTCATTTCACGGTGTAGAAATGACTCTCCCATGTGACCAAAGTAGACTGTGAGCGACTTAGTTTTATTGGTAATCATAATTAATAATATTAGAATAGTAACCTATTCATGATTACATATTTAGTATGTTAGGCATAATTATGCCAGTTCGTCTTACAACTGACCTTGATTAGTTTGCCATGGATACTTTACAGACTTAAGTTTTTCTCATCCTTCATGACCGTGTAGTTATGAACACTTATAGTTTTTGTATTCTTGACGACTGTACTATAAGTGTTTTACATTTTTATACAGTCTATTCTCATGCACCTCATATTTCAATATATTGAATATCCTTTTCGTTAATGAAGAGAGAGGTGATATACGGGAAAGGTAATGTAAAAAAATCGTATTTGAGAGAGGGAATAAAAACTTGTTACAAAGTAGCTATTTGTGAGAGAGAACACAAACTTTTAAGGAAGTAGCAATTCTGTGCGTGAGAGAGAGAGAATGCAAACTAGTAAGGAAGTAGCAATTTTGTGAGAGAGAGAAGCCAAGCTAGTAATGAAGTAGCCATTCTGTGAGAGAAAATACAAGCTAGTAAGGAAGTAGTCATACTTTTTAGCTATAGCTGTAGTGCTGTATGATATAGGATTGTCAGTGTAACATTTATTTTTTTTAATTATTACACATTAATTTCAAGGGAATGTGCTGACACTTCTGGTTTGACACATAAATATTTTCATTTAAAAAAGGTGCTTTGAAGATCTGTATCTATATACATTAGCCATGATCCTCCCTATAAGTTGGGTAGCTGAGTCAAAGTAAAGACCTTGACTCTCTGTCGGAGGAAACAATGGAAGGGATTCCTAGTCCCCACTCTCCACCCTATTTAGTAGAATTTTATGACTAACAGAGGAAGTAATTTTCTGAACCGCCATGCAGCTTGTCTAGAGAGAGTATTTAAGTAGTATTCAACTTGCACCAAAGGAAAAAATCTAATTTACTGGATGTTTTAGAAGCTTGTTTATCAACCTTCACTTGCTATCTGACCCCAGGACCTGAAAAGGGCAGCATCTTCGCCATAGGTTTATCCTCTGGAACTGCGACTTAGAGGAGGAGGAGAAAAAGAGGCCAATCTGCCACAACCAACCCCTGCCCTCTTGGGGCATGATAAACTTGGAGTGGGTTTTGTTAACCTGGCAATTACCTCATCTCTCAACATAAAATAATACACATTTTTCTACATCGAAAAATGATTTTTCTGACAGTCATATCTCGCAGACGCCATCTAACTAGAGACATTGAGAGCAACCCAAGAAATACAATGTGGAAGATCCCACTGTACACAACCACATATACCACCAACACAACATACACTTTCTGAGAGCTCTGTGGGAAAGCCCTTGATCGGCAATGGCCTTCTTTAGGGACTTGGGGCTGTTTGGCCCTGTAACTTGGGAAATAATAACAACAACAGTAGCCTCCTCTCCATTAGTTTTTTATCTACAAGGATTATATAGGTGGACTTTGTATCTCCCCCTGGGCATACTTTTCTTTGATGAAGCCAGCAAGGTGCCCTACAACTGGGGATACCATTTTTTTATGAAGCCAGCAAGGTACGCTACCTCTACTCTTGAAAGTTTATTTCAAAAGCTACTTACCATGTAACCTCCTACAACATCTAGAACGTAAGCATAAATATAATTTTTGGCACGGGTATCATTATATCCTTATTTACTTGCTTTCTTCAGGCTGCGGAAGAGCTGAAACCGGATTATAACACTGAAACACAAGCCAAGAAAATGAAACTGGATATCAAAACTTCTGATAGTGAGGACACTAATAGTGAAGATACTAAAGTGAAGGAAATTGTGCCAAGTACCAGTAAAGCTAGTAGAAAGTGTAGTGAATCAAAGTTCATGTCGGCCATTAGTAACCTGAAAATGCCTGGTCACACTGGGTATCTTACCTTTGCCACTGTACCACCTGGCTTGAAAAGAACTTGTTAAAGAGATGGAAAAGAATACATTGATTAACAAGAAAGAGAAGAAAAGTATTGTGACATTCATGAAAAGAAGAAGAATTTTGTTATATCAAGTAAAGGAAATATATACATTGGTTTTTGAGGAAATTAACGAAAAATATTACGATGCTAAGTAAACAAGGGAAAAAGTTGATATTAAAGAAAAAAATGAAAAATATTGTGATTTTAAGTAATGGGAGAAAAATATGTAGATTTTAAAGAAAAAGAAGAAAACTTTAATGTTAGTAAAAGAAAAAATATGTCAATTTTATTTGAACAAAGAAAAATATAGCAACTTTAAAGTAGAGGTACTATTACAGTGTAGAGTGTCATAGTAAGGAAAAAATTAAAATGACAAAATTGTTGATTGTGAATTATAATACAAGAAATCTGGAGACTGAGGATGAGAAAAGAAGGTAGTGGATGATGAAATGTATGCAAACATGTAATTCATATCTTGTAACACATATTAATATGTAGTTTTCAAGACATGGAGACAATAACACGAAGATTAAATCGCACTTGAAGAGGCATAAAGGAAACAGCAGTGCTCAATATTTTCACCCTCCAATGGGCCTCATCAGGAGCATTATATTTTGTATTTGCATATTTTCCATCCCTTTACAAATACTTATAGAATATTACAATTTCAGAATGGTATTATGATAATCTTTTATATCTAGTTATTAATACCTGTATTAGTATTTTCTTTGTCTAAAGAGAACCTGATAGAGTGTGTGCTGCTTATACGTTCTCTAACTTTGTTTACATTAGAAAAAGAATTTTCAAATTAATGACTTTATTATTATTATTATTATTATTATCATCATCATCATAAGCCCATCAGAAAGCCCAGCTGGAAAAAGTTATTAGGCTCTAAGCCAAGCAACAAGCCTAGCTGGAAAATATCAAACCAAGCAAAAAACCCAGCTAGAAAACCTCAAAAGCTATTATTCAGATGGCTCAAGTAGAGGAAGCACCTTGATGAGCAAAAGGAAAAAGAGAAAATAGAAAAAATTAAATTATACAGAATGGTACAACTCGGTATTGAAATACTGGTCTATGTCATATTTATGAAATATTTAGAGACTATAATATACATACATACATATACTTTTTTACCATGAAAATAAATGTTGGTTTTTGGACATACATATACAGTGGCCGCAATCCTCCTTTTAAGTTTGGTGGCCAAGTCAAAGCACACATTCACCAGAGGCCAAACATACCTCAGTCACTCCTCATAGCTCCTTGAGGATAAAGGATTACCACAATCCCCCCATCATCACCCTGCTTAGGTAAGCTACAGGGCAAGTATGCATCTTTTGGACGTACAGGGTAGTAAATATAATCATGGAATGGAAGATAGTACAGTGTAGTGAATCTACCAAAAATTTACGCAAAATAATCTCGACATGTTTCATATTAACTACTAGTTAAGGATAATTATGAAAAGATGGCCAATAATTTTGTATACAGACCCAGTAATGTAGATTTCAATTTATTAAAGATTATTTCTTTGGAAGAACTTTGTGTTATAAAATGTATCAGCACATGCCCTGGAAGCAATAGTGATTTTGCAGTTGTGTTGTAGAAATTCCCAACTCCCATTGTGAAGTACTCTGATATTTTAAATATGAATTAGATAAAGGGCATATGTGATCATAATGTTTTCTTGGAAATCCTAATGATATTTTATTAGCAAAATTGTAGTGTATTATAAACTTGGAGCATGTTGTAGCTGAGTGTTGAGAATACTTGAATCAGAAGGTGATGGACTCCCCAATTGAACCCACCGTGAGATGATAGGAAGGGCATCCAGCTTGAATTCCCCATCCCCTATCTGTGTCCATCCCCATAATGAGGAATACTAGTGACACATAGAACGTAAAATAGAATATAGTAATATAAACATATTTGATATCAATTCTTTATCAACAGAAATTAAGGAAAAGATGTAAACATAAGAATGACACATTCTTACACCATATCATTATGTGATTATTAAGCTCACCGTATGAGCATTTCGCAGCTAAGTTGCAGATCCACTTCCCAGTGCTGCAACTATCCTTTTTATCACATACGGCTGGTACGTCGTATCCAGAAACTGATAATCAGCCGCAAATCCTGTGCCGTCAAATTTGTCGTTACTCTTGAATATTACTCGAAAGAATGAAGCATCACTTTGTAGAACTTTGGGAGCAATGGATCCACAGTAATGGGGAATTTTTCTGTCTGCACTGGGAAAGTTTGAGAATTCTAGGTTGTCGCTGTCAGAAGTACTGTCACAGCTGAAATACAAATGTCACATTACTTGAAATTATAGCTTATAATTATATTGAAGTTCTCCTGCGCTTTTAATACAAATTGTATTGTTATTCTGTCATCTCAAAAAGCAGGTGACAGAAGACTATTAGTGAACACTTAACAAGCTTTTCTTAATGTTTTTGAAACCCACTATGATTAACAGGAGAATGCAGTATATGAAAAAAAAGACTTAGTTTACTCGTAAACATGCAGTGTTGTAGTTCACTGAGGCTATAGGATCACTATCGATATTCAAATCCAATTCTGTTTATAATTTGCTTTTTATTTCAAAGTTCCTTTTGGGCTGGAAAATTTTTAAATACTTTACCGACACATTTTTACCTAAAACCTTGCCATTCCAGACAAATTAAGTGAGAATAAATCAGAAAAATAATTTTTGATACAGCTGACCTATTACTAGAGAGGCTGAGATGCTGTACATGGGCTTAACAGATATATGATTCACCCGAATGCACTCATCTCTGTCTTAGGAAGACTAAGAGAGAGCTGGAATGGACAAGAATACATATTCAGAGCGTTATAGTACATAATAACTTTTTGACGAGTAATTTCATCCTTGCTAAAACTGTCAGGCAAAAATTATGTATGTCATGGATTATCACTACCGATGAGCATCACATTACACTTGTAGATACGTACGGCAAGACACCCTCAATATCAAAGTATTTGAAGATGAGCCGGACAATTTCCCCAGTCTTCCCATAAAAGATGTATTGACATTCAGTATCTTGTGGGTAGAAGCCTCCTGGATTTGGTGAATATACTGTTCCAGTGGAGTTTTTAGTACTGTTATATATAAACTTGCATAGGCCTGGGGATGGCTGATGTCCACTCGGCATTCCAAAATCTGCAAGGAAGCACATGAAGAGAACCAATATTATTTTATATGTAGCACTGCCAGTGTAAAGTTTGTGGCCACCGTGGCCTGGTTGGTAGCATTTATGACTTTAATTCATTCAGGTTGTCGGTTCAAGACCCACCGCGGTCTGAGGCTAGGAAGGGCATTCTCTTAGGGTAATGGTAGCACTTGACAAACCAAAATCCTTTGAAAGGAAGCAACATTTTATCCCTCAATAGTAAAGGGGGTCCATGACGTAAAACCGGATTAATGCATATGTAGAGAATACCGTAAATGTTAAGTAGTCTTTTCTCAGCTGAGTCAGTTATCTTTGTGTAGGTAATGAGGAGTGCGGTAGCACAGTGGCTAGAACATTCAACTCGGGAAGTGATATCGCCAACGTTGGTGCCCACCATGGGGCATTAGGAGAGTCAGCCACCCTTAGTTCCCCAGCTCCAACCTATCTGCGACCACTTCCATTTGATTTGGAATTAATAATGACATAAAACGGCAAAAAGAAATACCTGTATATTTGTGTAGGTATCAAATGGTGCTAGTGTTGGTGATCAGTATCTTTGCTTGTTCATTATACAAATATATTAGACTGCAAACAGCTAATTTATAGACTGACACCACTGTCATTTAAAGATTGATACATATTAATGGAGCATAGGTTAAATTCTAAGTGTACCTGGTCTCACTTGTAATTCCAATAATCACACTTACCTGTGATAAACCTAAATTGTAAAGAAAATCCAAACTTAAATGCCGTGTGGACTTCTGTTTTATTGCGATAATATGCCGTGAATACAATCATCATACCTGAAATAATGTAATTTTACTCTACTCTGCACTGCATATTGTTAAATTTAGTTTCATGTTCAATAACTGAAAGATAAATTTCGTAGTAATATGTTAACTATGTATAGAAAATGCTATACATTGTGTTGTTTTTTTGCATTCGTCTTTATATTTGATGAATATGCTACCACTGTAAACTCGATTAAATGTTCTCAAGTACTTCAAAGGACTGTTTTGGAGGACCTGGAGTGACATTGTGTTCAGAATAGGTGCTCACTTTGGAGCTGCAACTCAAAAAAAAATGCCAAGCAACTCAGAAGAGAAGCAGCAAAAGAGGCCAAACTGTCACACCCAAATTCTGCTCCTTATGAAGCTCTAGAACCTAGGATAGGCTTCGGTCACCTGGACAATTATCAAGTCAACAACAAAATTTTTTTTCACACCGAGATTTGACTCTCGGTTGGTCATTTCTCGAAGACTCCTCATAGCTGGAGACGTTGAGAGCAAGCTAGGAAAAACATCGTAGTAGATTACACCACACACAATAACATTTGCCATCTACACAATGTGCACTCCCTGAGAGTTCTATGGGGAAGCCTGAAATTGGCCAGGTTATTTAGCCAGGTTCCATGGGGAACAACAAAAGCAACTGTTTTGGACAATGTATCATTGACAGTAATAAAGAAGTTAAAATATCAGGTCCTTAAAAGAAAATATAATTTACCTGACTGCGATGACATTAGCGGGAAAGGAATAGAACTTCCACAGTAACGATCAATTTCCCCTTTTAAAGTATGGTTGCTCAAGTTGTATACAGCTACATAATCTGTGTGTGTGCATCTGAAATGAAAGTCTGAGTGTACTCTGCAGATACTTGTTAGTTACTCTCGTTATAACTTTTGTTTTATGTATTGCCAAAAATTCCAACTAACCTACATCAGGGACCATATTAATGTCTAGTATTTTACCTTAAAATTTTTTAATGTGAAATTTAATTTACAAGACAACCTTACAATGCTCCCTCAGAATGGTATACAGTAATATTATTTTACGTGGGAAATCAGGTTATATAATTTTTCACCTTTGTTTCGCTCAATGTGAACCTTATTATTGTTCAGTTATCGTTGGAAAATACCTGTCATGAGATTGTATCTCCTCTGCAGATGACTCTGGAAGATGGAAATAGGTGAATGTGAGCTGGACTCTCTCGAGCGGTGTACCTTGCAAGGTAAAACTGCAGACGAGTCCTCCACTCATATAACTTGGAAATTCAGGTGAAGTTATAATTCCTTCCTTTTCTACATCACTATAGATTGTGCTGTTACAATTTCCTAAATAGAAATGGAGATTATTATTGTTATTAATATTATTATTATTATTTTTATTGAATAATCCATATACTCATATTTGCTTATGTTATTTTTTTATGCTTTAAGTCACAATAAGTCCCCATGTGAATGTGGTTAGACTTAGGTTGGAGCTGGGGGATTAAGGCATGATGCCCTTTCTAGCGCCTTTCTCAGCAGGATCAAATTCGTGTTGGTCGTCACTTCTTGACTCGCGCGCTCTTCCATTGAGCTTCTGTGGCCCCAATTCTCATATTCATATTGACTTTTATACATGTTTATGCTTTTCTCCATGCTGTGAATAATATCAAGCATATTCAAGCACTTTTTATCATATTATAAGTAAATTGTTTGTTCAGAAAATAAAAATAAAAATGTAAAACAGTAGAGAAAAACTGCACATTAGACCTGACATTTCTAAACGATTGAAACATTAGAGAGAGAGAGATTAATCAGTCGTGTAACTTACGTGGAATTCCTTGACTAAGAGAAGAATACGTAACTTTTGACATGGTGAGGAGCAAGATAGTGCTCCAAGACTTCAGAATATACACAGAGAACATCTCCATAAATCTGTTATACAGTTAAAAAAAAAACTGGTTGTAGAGTATTTTGGTAAGTCTATACAAAATTTATAATTCGATGTGACCATTATACTATCTATATATCTTAGATAGTCACAGCTATGCTTAGGTCCTAGGTTACACTTCACAATATAATGAATAACATCATTCTTAAAACAAAATGCTGGAATATATATATATATATATATATATATATATATATATATATATATATATATATATATATATATATATATATATATATATATATATATATATATATATATATATATATATATATATATATATATATATACCACAGTATTATGTTATAGCTAATGAAGTGTATCACTATTACTTATGTAAAACAACATAGTTATGAAAATAAAAAATAAAAAATCACACAACCAGTATTTGACACATGATAAGAAAATAAACTATAGTTTTAGTTTAACTGTGACATTTATCTGTAATTCAAAGAACAGAATAAGACACAAGGGAACTGCGCAGATTTTTTTCTTCTTCGTCCACATCTTTTCCCACTTTTATGTAGGGTCGATGTTTCTGGCCAGTTATCTGTACCAACCATATTTTAGTTTTGGCAAAATTTTTATGGCCGGATGCCCTTCCTGCCGCCAACCCTCCCCCATCTACCAGGGCTTGGGACCGGCACCAAGTTGAGGCTGGCTTGCCACTGTGTAACCAATTTCACGTCAATATTGCTAAACAGTGACATCAGCTCATACTTGAAATACTCCCGTTCTATTAAAACAATTCTTGATTTTGAACTGAAACAGGAGCTGGTTCTGGTCTCAGAAAGTACTGATTTTTCCCAATTTTCCTGAATATTCTTTAGTATTTAATTGAAAAATGGTTATTAGATCGATAGACACCTCTTCTCAGGAAGAGAACTAGAGAACTGGTATTTACACATCTTGGACGCTTTTAAAGTTATACTGTCCAAACCATAGAATATGGCGTAGGCTCTATATCGGTGGCTCTCAACCTAGGGGCCATGGGAGGAATATAAGGGGGACCACGGCGTTATTTTTAGCCACGATTCCTAACGGGTTATATAAAGTGTCGCAAGTCCAGTTGACGATATAAGCCTAATTATTCCTAGAAATAAAATAAGGATATTCTCATCATAGACGTTTTATTTTTCAACATTAACGCGGAAGAAAATAGAAGGGGGCCACGAGCTTGTTGAAAATTCCTGGAGAGGGGAAGAGAGTGAAAAAGATTGAGAATCACTTCGCTGGACGCACGGATTAACATCCTAGATGTAACTCATGTTTTTTACATATATAGATTGCAAGTGTTTCCGAAACTCAAAAATGCTTTTTTTAGTTTTAAAATAAATGTTATAATAGTTTCATCCATCCATATACCAAAACCATATTCCCCCTTATAAGAGGGGTGACTGAGTCAAAGTAAATACTTTCTTTTTGTGGGAAGTAAATACAGAGGAGGGGATGCCCAGTCTCCTCGTTCCGCCCCATTTAGTCGGCTTTTACGACACCCAGGGAAACACGAAGGAAGTATTCTTTCCTCCCCTCCCTCAGGGGGAAATACATTAATATTCGACTTGTTTTGGCTGTTTTCATCATATATTTCTGATGGAAATAGTTGATTAGATGTTTGAAATTAACTGTCTGATTTTCGGAAAATTGGACGTACTAATTCTAGATAAATATATTCACGTAAAAAAAAATCGTTCTTTTTTTTAATGAAAATTTCCTTATTAATATATTTTTAGTTCATTTAGTCAGGTTCAAAATAATAACGTAACTTCAAGATTTAGGCAGCTTTCACACCAAAGTGGCACTTCGCGCGTGGCATGCCACGTGAGACGTGCCACTTTGGTGTGAAAGCGTCCTTATATGGCTGGCATGTATTGGTCATCTAATATTATAATGTAAAACTATAATTATTCAGTTTTTTTCTATTCGTTAAACGTGTGTCCGGTTTTTTTTTATTGGGAATTTAACTGACTACAGTATTTCTAGTTTAATTATTATTATTATTATTATTAGTAGTAGTAGTAGTAGTAGTACATAATTATAATAATAATAATAATAGTAGTAGTAGTAGTAGTAGTAGTAGTAGTAGATACTATGACGGTGTTTATAACCTGTTAATGTCTATTTATGGAAGAAAAATCTTTGCAGAAGCCACGCTCCACCGATCTGCTTAAGACTAGAAGGATTTTTGTTTTATATTCAACTCCCCCTTTGACTCCATAGACGTGATCACCGAAAAAAGTCAAGTTTTTTGGGGGATAAATGTGTTTGTTATATGGGAACACATTCGCCGGGAATTGAACTTTAGATCTTGCGTAGAGGTGTCTTAAGGACGTTAGTCATGTTACAATATTGGCTAACTGGTAAAAGTCAGTTTTGCCAGTGTTCAGTTGATGAAATGTTTGTTCATATGTGTAGTAGTAGTAGTAGTAGAAGTAGGCTTTTCATAATTCTAATAGAGTGTTATATATGTAACATATATAACTTAAATATCAGTATTATCACTTTATAACGACAACGAACATTGTTTATTATATATATTAGCATAATAAGTATGGATGAACAAAATAATAATTATAATAATAATAATAATAATAATAATAATAATAATAATAATAATAATAATAATAGTTGTTGTTCTAGTCACCGTGGCAAAACAGTAGCGTCTGCGACCTTGAGGCGTCAGGTCGAGGCTTCGCACCCCTCCATGGTCTGAGGTTAGCAAGGGCATGCATTCAGGGTGACGATTACATCTGCCAAAACAAGTCCTTCGCAAGTAGGCAATCGTTCTAACCCTTGGTAGAAAAGGGAGTCTGACGTAAAATCGAATAAAAAAAATAATAGGTGTTGTAAAATTAAAATTTCAGTTTTTGCCGACATTATCAATATTGTTGAAATAAAACACTATTGTATTAATTAGATAAAACTTCTCATATATCAAATCATGTAATTAAATAATTTATGTCAACTGTAATTGTTCGTTTTTTGTAAAGATTATTAACGAATATGTATGATTTTGTTACTAGAAAGCTGCAATGAAGACGCAAAAAAATTTGTTTTTTTTTTGTTGTTGTTTAAAAACATTATTGTTTCCCCTTTCTGTTCATAATGTTTTTGTGAGAAAAAAAAATCAGTAACATAATATCCTTTCTTTTTAACCAGTGAAAGTATACAGAGCAGTAGATGAACAGTTGATTATGTCTGGCCTCACTGCAGAAGACGCTTGCCCATTTAAACTGTGGATGACCCAAGCAGGGAATTTCCCAAAGAGCTTAGAGGATTGACTGAGATGTCTTTGCGTCTGGTAAATGTGTGCGCTTTGAGTCGGCCATCCCCATACAAGGGGGATTGTGGCCGCTGTATGTATGTATGTATGTAGATGGGAGAAAATTCGTTGGGTCATACAAGTATACAATTTTTACACATAACTGACAGTAGCAAAGTCACCGTGGCTCAAGCGGTAGCGTCTGCGACTTTGAGGCGTCAGGTCGAGGGTTCGCGCCCCGTCACGGTCTGAGGTTAGCAAGGGCATGCACTCGTGGTAACTATTACATCTGCCAAAACAAGTCCTTCGCAAGAAGGCAACCGTCCTAGCCCTTGGTAGAAAAGGCAGTCCGTGACGTAAAACTGGAACTGACGGTAGCTTTTTTTTTTCTTGCATGTTCACCCTTGAGGGTGAGCGGACCTTCCCTTGTGGCCCGCAGGTGGGGTGACGGTAGCTAAATCACTATTTCCACAATGGTTAAGACCTTGTCAAGTGCGATTCCATACAAGTGGCCAAGTGGTAACGCTCGGTACTTTGATTCGTCAGGTCATGGGTTCACGGTCTGAGATTAGAAAGGACATTCACTCAGGGTAATGGTCGCACTTGCCAAAACCAAAATCCTCCGATAAGAAGGCATCGTCCCAGCCCTTATTAGAAAAGGGAGTCAGTGACGTAAAACCGGATCATCATCCCACTCTTAATACTATCACTACCAGCTTGTCTAAATGAGCATCACCATTCTTGTCAAATATAGCTTGTTGTACTCGTTTAAGCTCAATAACATTAAATTTCTATTTTTATATAGTCTAACTTTTTGGCTTTAATTTCTCAAGAAACAAAACAGCCGTCAAGGAAGCTGAAATAAAATTGAAAACAGTAAAACAATTTCATCGATAACGTAAACAAGGATTTTACCTGTTACATTCTCAGCCAAATGCTTTTTTTTTCCGAGCGCGAGCCAAATCCTCGTTGGAGAGAGGTGACAAGTTCTCTGCCTATGTTTACAAACCATGTGGCTTTGCGAGCGTCGTTAAACGTTTTTTTTCTTCTTTTTTTTTGGGGAGGAGTGCCATTGATGCCTGCTAGTGTTTCTAGCTCCAGTGATGTTCAGTGGTGCCTCTGACCTCATCTGGACAATGTGTGATTGTGCTAAAGCTTTTCAAAATATGAACAAATAAGCGAATTAGGGTGAACGTATTCCTACCACGATCTTTTAGTGAAGGTAAGACATGTTTTATCCATGTCACACCTAATTTTATTTCTATTGTGTAATGAAATAGTTTGAAGAAATATCTTGTTTTTTTTCTGTTCATTTTTGGAGTACATACCATCTATGTGAACATATTTTTGTTATTGCAATCAGCTTTGGGCAGGATTAGACTTTTTTTTTTTTTTTTTTTTTTAAAGAAGGGTCATCGCCATTTCTTTCGGCTTTTCCCGTCAGGAGTCGCCTCAGTAGATCAGTCTCCTCCATATCGCCCTATCCCCTGCCTCCTACTACGTCACACCACATGTCCTCCCTCATCACATCCATACGCCTTCTCTATGGCCTGCTTCTCTCCCTCCCACCTGACAGATCAGTTCTCAGCATCTTTTTCCCAGCATACCCCTCATTCTTTCTCATCATATGCCCAAACCATCCCAGTCTCGCCTCTCTCACCATGTCCCCATAATGTCCTACCTACGCTGCCCCTCTAATATGCTGTCCTTCTTTTTAATCCTACCCATCCTTATCATGCTCAGGTTTATTCGGTATTAGGTATTTTAACTTAGTGTTGCACTGATTTTGATCTGTCCGAACACTAAAAAGTGTTCTTTTTTAAATTTAATAGGTGTCAAATATATATTTCTCTTAACCTAGTGTTGAAGGGAAAAAGAAAAATCTCACATGTATTTTCAGTTTGTATGAACCGATTTAAATGAATGAAAAAGCGATGTGTACTCTCTCTCTCTCTCTCTCTCTCTCTCTCTCTCTCTCTCTCTCTCTCTCTCTCTCTCTCTCTCTCTCTCTCTCTCTAGCAACACTTTGTGTTGCTAGTCTTAAAATAGCATATGGTAAATTTTATTCTTTGTAGGCTATGCATTTTTCCACTTGTACAGTATCACACGAAAATAATAATAATAATAGTAATAATAATAATAATAATAATAATAATAATAATAATAATAATAATAATAATAATAATAATATACTCTTGCACATCTCATATTCTTCTGGTGAGTAGACTGACTGTATTTCGAGTCTTAGGATATTTATTATTCTTTCTAAATACCGTCCATCATGTCCTCCTCTTTAGATATGCATCAGCTTTCAACTTCAGTCTCTCTGTTCATTATTATTCATTTCTTGATCATTTCCACCAAAATGCCTTAATTATCCAGTCCCAACCTGTCTGTGTCCACCCCTTTTTGAATGGGGATTAATAGTGACAAATAAAATGGGTAACAAGGATAATTGATGGAAGTAAGCAGATTAGGCTACTGACCCATAAGGGGGCTACAGACGATCATTATTACTGTCAGTAAAAATACTGACACTATTCTATTGGTGTGAACTACTACGTCCATATGATGGACACACCGACAGTAATAATGACAGTACAGGGAAATACTGTCAGTAATATTGATCGTCTGTTTAGACCTTAACATTCTTCGCCATGCTCCATTCCCTTTTACTTGACGGAAAGAAGCTAACTCGAACGAAATTACTCAATTATTAATACAACTTCAATCCTCCAGTTACAATATTTTTTTTTTATTTTACTTTCTAAGCCACTCAGTACTTCAATGTGCCACTTATGCTATTTTGTTTTTAACGTAACTGCTTTAAACTATTAAATAATAATCA
The DNA here is from genome assembly GCA_037179515.1 of Halocaridina rubra. Taxonomy (NCBI): domain Eukaryota; kingdom Metazoa; phylum Arthropoda; class Malacostraca; order Decapoda; family Atyidae; genus Halocaridina; species Halocaridina rubra. The sequence goes on from JAXCGZ010004084.1 coordinate 18,585, forward strand.
TAATTTTAACTGTGACTCTCATTAGTCCATGTCTTCCTCATGCCAAGCATATATTTATCACAAAGTAGGCCTACTGTGTTTACCAGTGCCTTGTCTATTGGTCACCTTTATAGTGATCGTAACTTTAAGCTGTTTTTTTTAATTAGTGCCATTTTTAAATTTGGCACTTTTTGGGAATTTCATTTGAGTTTGTTTACCAACTACCTCGTGGTCTCCCCGCCATCTTTAACTGATTTTGGATTTATGTCCTGAAAAGTGAATTTGTTTGTTTATTATAAATTATTTGTGATGACTTGCAAGAACCGCGGGGGCACAGTGGTTAGATAACGACTCGGGAAGTAACAGATCCTGGATCGAAACTACTGCGGGGCTATGGAAGGGCATAGAGCCTTAAGTCCTTAGTTCAAGCGTGTCTGTGTCCACCCCCAAAATGAGGATATAATTGTGACATGAAAAAAAATATAAACTAAAATATCACTTTAATAATCAAGGAATTTTATACCTTTATAGGAAGGGCATAATACATACTTAGTTCCCCAACTCCAACCTGTCTGTGTCCACCCCCATAATTGGATTGAATAATGATATTAAAACGGATATATGATAAAATTCAATACCACTTTTATCATCGATTTCAGTACAATTATTTGTTATTTTCGTAGAGAACAATAAAAGGCGGAATTCTTTCACCGACTGAGATTACATATAATCTTCGAATAAACTATTAATTAATTAATTTATTAATTAATTTATTTATTTAGAAAAAAATACCTGTTATTTAGAGAGAGAGCGGATTAAGTATTTGTAGAAAAGTAATATCCTGGAGTGTGACTGTTTTCACTACTACTACTACTACTGCTGCTACTATTGCTACTACCACTACTACTAATAATAATACTAATAATAATAATAATGATGAAGATGATGATGAAACAGTGTTATGTTGATATAAAATTAATGAAGTGTTTTTAAGTAAATAATACTTACTTAGATCGCAATAATTTAAAAATATATTGAATTAAATTTATATATACAGATCAGCGTGGGTGTCCTTATCTATATACTTATAGTGGCACAGTTTTTTTTAATAATAATAATAATAATAATAATAATAATAATAATAATAATAATAATAATAATAATAATAATAGCAGCTTTTAAGGCCATGATTTTTTTTTTTTTTATCCTCCCACTAGCATCCCTGACAAAGACTTCTCCCCAGCCGCCATCTTTATAGGGGCTCTTTCGCAGTGAGGTAAAATGACACTGCTCTTACACGTGTCTGGGCCTTGCGGTGCCTGTGAATGGTCACTTTGTACCTTTGCAGTTGTTGGTCATTTCACTCTAAATAAATTGGCACCTTCAGATGAGAATTCAATAGAGCGAGTTCGGTGAATGTTATATATAGCCTAAGGTTTGCTACATGCTTTTTTTTATTTATTTATTTTTTATGGGTATTTATATATAAAATATAGCCTAAGTTTTTTATGGGTCTAATTTTATGATGCTCCGGTTTTAAGTCACTGGCTCCCTTTTCTAAGTAAGGGCTTGGATGGTGATTCTTTTCGAAGGACTTTGGTTTTAGCAGAGTGTGACCGTTACATAAAGTGAATGCCCTTTTTGGCCTTCTTTCTGTGTTAGTGGGGGAGTTATGGTGAGTGTCCGCATTACATTGAGAGAGAGAGAGAGAGAGAGAGAGAGAGAGAGAGAGAGAGAGATTTTCAGTTTTTTTTTATTATTAATTCCCATTATGGAGGTGGACACAGACAGGTTGGAGCTGGGGAATGCACAAGTAGCTTTTACGTATTGCTGTCTAAATAGAACCGTTATTGATATCTTTCAAGATACAGATGTTCGCGAATCTCTATTTACAGACATGAGCACATCTGTACTGAACACCTGTGCTAATTTCTCAGATAATTTCAAAAATGGGTTTGAAATGTGCAAAAGTTTTAGTTTTACATTTGGCTCTGTAGATTACAAACTTAAGTTTGTACAAAAACAAACTTATAGTACTAAGCCTACTTATGCAAGTAAGGCCATTTTTGTGCATAATATCAATTGTGATTGAAACTTAGTGTAGCCTGCAGATAATTTTCTATTTTTTTTCTGTATTTTTAATTATTTCTTTTTATATAAAACCGAGACGGGCAAAGAAAATGGCCCTCATGGGGCTGGGCACCAAGAAAACAAAATAAAGTAGCTGCTTAAGGACTAGGCAGAAATAACAGAGATAAACAAAGAGAAACAAGAGACGGGGAGTGCTGCGACTTGTCAGATGTGAAGGGATAGTAAAAATAATACGCAAAAGTATTCGGTGTAGATGTATACATAAGAAAAGAACCGTAACAAGGAAAATTTGCTTATTTCCTTCTTATAAGTTATTTTATAATTGCAATTTTTTTTTATTCTTATTTTTTGCCCTTTTCATACACATCCTATTTCAGAATTTAGATGACATGTTCTCTCTCTCTCTCTCTCTCTCTCTCTCTCTCTCTCTCTCTCTCTCTTTCGCCGTATGGTAAAGCGACAGTTTTTAATTCACCTCGTGGCCTCCGTGGCCGCGTGGTAACGCTCCCGACTTTGATTCGTCAGGTCGTAGGTTCGAGACCCGCCACGGTCTGAGATTAGGCAGGGCGTTCACTCAGGATAACGGTCGCACTTACCAAAACCCAAGTCCTTTGTAAAAGGAGGCACCTTCCTAGCCCTCAATAGAAAAGGGAGTCCGTGACGTAAATCCAGATCACATTACCGCGTAAATGTGAGAGGTATGCTGATGCTTACCTTACTTCCCCAGCTCCAACCTGTCTGTCCATCCCCCATTCGAATGGGGGTTAATAGTAACTCATAAAACGACAGACATCACGCTTGCTCTGCCGGTCTGCTCCTGCCCGGTCGACTGAGAGAATCGAACCCTGGTCTCTTGTGATGCCAACCACTCCTCATGTCAATTTATATCAGGAGCTCGGGCCTAAACATAAGCTGTACAAATCTTGTCATTTTATGCATTAATAGGTTTCTTTTAAAAATATTTCTTCTTCTTCTTCTTCTTCTTCTTCTTCTTCTTCTTCTTCTTCTTCTTCCTCATCTTCTACTACTACTTCTTTTTCTTCTTCTTCTTCTTCTTCATTATTATTATTATTATTACTGTTATTATTATTATCAACATTATTATTATTATTATCATTATTATTATTATTATTATTATTATCAACATTATTATTATTAATTATTATCAACATTATTATTATTATTATTATTATTATTATTATTATTATTATTATTAATATTATTATTATTATTATTATTATCAACATTATTATTATTATTATTATTATTATTATTATTATTATTATTATTATTATCAACATTATTATTATTATTATTATTATTATTATTATTATTATTATTATTATTATTATTATTATTATTATTATAAGGGTTTTATTTTGATTCCCTCTGTAATAATACTTTTTCAATATAGGACTTGTACAGTATCTCATATTTTTAGCGTTCTTCTGTAGATGGTGAAATCATCTTGTTTTGCAAAGAACGGCCTAGAAACGCTCCCAAATAGCTTCGGATATCGAATTTTTGCGGGGTGGGAGTTGGAGGGTTTCTGTAATACAATAAATACGTGTGGGTTCTGACGGGTGGTTGTATGGGGAGGTGCTGCTCCTCCCAGGTACGTAGGAATTTTGAGAGCAGAAAGATCTGAAATGAAAAACACAAAATAAAGGTCAAAATTGCGTGGGTGAGAGCCAATCTTCCTGCACGCGGTTATTAGTGATCACCTGCTACTGGTAGAAGGAAGGTGTGTTTTTTTTTTTCGCGGGACGAATCGCACCGAGTGACTTGAAAGATTTCCACGTGACAGAGATACTTCGTCAGCTGTTGTCAGGTACTCCAGGCAATATCCTCAATATATATAAATTTATTTGAAAAACAATATTTAAATGGTCATTTTGTATTATTTTAAATGACTTGGTTTTTTTATAGTTTGGTATGAAGTTTTTCGATATACAGTATTATTAGTTATAATTTTTGGTTTTGTGTTGAATTAGCGTGAAATTTCATTTAATTATTGAATTTTCCAGATAGTAATAAGAATGTCTTTTTCTGTGTACTTGAATTGGGTAATATACTACAATTTACGAGAATTTTATATTTTGTAAAATTAAATGATTAACATAGTACAGAAAACTAGATTTCTAGCAGAGTTATTTAGTCATCTATATTTCTCTATGCTTACCCCTTGCTGACCCGTGTTTGTATACTTAAAGCCTAAATTTTCTACATGTACGATGGATTCGGTTTCGGCTTTACGTCACGAACTCCCTATTCTACTAAGGGCTAGGACGGTTGCCTTCTTACGAAGGACTTGTTTTGGCAGATGTAATCGTTACCCTGAGTGTATGCCCTTACTAACCTCAGTCCGTGATTGGGCGCAAACCCTCGACCTGCCGCCTCAGAGTCGCAGACGCTACCATTTTGCCACGGAGACTACTAAATTTTCTACATGTACAAAATCTATAATTCTTAGATTTTTCACTGTTCGAAAATGTAGTACAGCCAAAAAGGTTTTTCTCTACAATATCTTTTTTTATTTTATCGAAGCTTCACTCTTTTTGATAAGTAAAAAAAAAAAATAATGATTTCAAGGCCGGGTCAGGTCATGTATGAGGTCAACTAAGCTAGCATATGTCGTGTCGTATTCAATAATTCAATCTAGTTGGAACTAGACTACTAGTGGGTTCATAATCTAAGTCTCTGTGCTATAGTGATAGCATTCCACTTTGCCAATTCCCATGTTACCGATTCCCAGTTTACAGATTCCCATATTGCCAACACTTAGTAATTATTAGTATAATACACGTAGGTGATTCCGGTTTTACGTCACGGACTCCCTCTCCTAATAAGGGCTAAGACAGTGCCACCTTTCTAAGGATTTTGGTTCGGCAGTTTTGTATCCGCTACCCAGAGGGAATGCCCTTTCTAACCTCAGATCGTGACGGGTCTCGAACTGACGAATCAAAGTCTCAATTTCTACCATCCGGCCACCGCGGCCGCTTTTTCGGGTCTTTTTATTACCACGAAAATTTATATTCAGCAGAAATATCTTTCCTTGTTTGGACGACACTTAATAACCATAATTTATTTTTACTTTTTTTTTTTTCCTGTTAGCCCTTGTGTGGATCGTAGTGAATGCGCGTTACTTGGCTCGGCCACCCCCCTTACAAGGGGGAAAGAGGCATGTGTATATATGTTCTTGCATTTAAGGCCTCTGAAGTCTGTCCTATATAATACTTGTTACAATCGCCATAAGGAAAGTTATATATAACATTACTATTGAAATCAGGGAAATTTTGAATAAGTAATTTTCCTCATGTGGAGTCATACTTGAATTAATCATTAAAAATTTCCCTAATAGCAATTTTAATGTTATATATAAGATTTTAGATTTCCCTCATAGAGATTTTATTTATGGCAGATTTCAAAGGTCTTAAATGTAAGAATAAAGCAACATAAATAATATATAAGAAATTATAATAGTGCAGTTTTTTTACATCTTAGTAAAGAAATTTGCCGCCATTGGTTCCAGGCAACAAGAAAACGAAAAAGTAAAGATACAGAGATATGGGAATGTGACTTGTCAGATGTAAAGAGGTATAACATAGTAAGTAGACATTTTCATGGGTCCTCTTTAATCTCCTTACGAAAAACAATTTCATTGTACAAACAGGCTTATATACACCTAATCCGGTAGTTTTAAGCATTTATTTGATCGATCTTAAATACCAAATTTTTATCTATAATTAGTGGAGATTAACTGATTAATCCTATTTCTGTCTTTCCTTGAGATTTGCCTTGATTAAAACTGATTAAAAATTATTAGAGTAACAGATTAATCATATTTTTGTCGTTCCTAGGGATTTGCCTTGATTAAAAAGATTATTAGATTAACAGATTAATCCTATTTCTGTCTTTCCTTGGGATTTGCCCAGATTAAGAAGATTATTAGATTAACAGATTAATCATATTTTTGTCTTTCCTTGGGATTTGCCTTGATTAAAAATATTATATCAACTGATATCCCCTGTCCCTTGAACTCCTCTGGCTTTGATAATGATTCTTTTGAAATCGAACTCAATTGTGTCGTTTTTATGCAAGGTCAGCGAAGTTTTTATCTGTGAATTAATAGTTATATATATATATATATATATATATATATATATATATATATATATATATATATATATATATATATATATGTATATGTGTGTATGTATGTAATTCATATCGCTTGTGAGGATTACTGATTATACATCGTAATTTTCAATGAGACTCCGGATGTGAGATAAATCATGTATTGTGATGAGCGAATTTCCTCTATGGTAGCGTTGCCGATTCAATTTCAACTCTAAACAATGGTACCATGCTGTTGCGTCACCCTAACATGGAGCTCTCCAATTCCTTAAAGATTTCGCTCCGCTAGAACCCTCACAGAGCGATTTAAATTTCCCGCCATTTTTCTTCTTCTTCTTCTTATTATTATTATTATTATTATTATTATTATTATTATTATTATTATTATTATTATAAGTAGTCACCGTGGCTCAAGCGGTAGCGTCAGCGGCTTAGAGGCGTCAGTTAGGTCGAGGGTTCGCGCACCTTCACGGTCTGAGGTTAGCAAGGTCACGCACTCAGGGTAACGATTACATCTGCCAAAACAAGTCCTTCGCAAGAAGGCAACCGTCCTTGCCCTTAGTAGAGAAGGGAGTCCGTGACGTAAAACCGGAACAAAAACATTATTATTATTATTATTATTATTATTATTATTATTTTATTATTATTATTATTAATTTAGGATAAAATTTCATTGGTAAATAATCCTCATATTCCCGTAATGATTAATTTAGTAATGAAACTGATTATATAACGGACACAGTAAGAAAAAGAAATTAATAGAATTGTAGTGGTTAAAGCACTCGACTAGGAAAGTGACAAACCCGATATCGAACTCATCGCGAGACGTTAGGAAAGGTATCTAGCTTTATTTCCCCAGTTCCAACCTGTCTGTAGAGGGAGGAACCCCCGAAAGCTAGAAATTTAACACTTTTGGCCTATTACTCATGGCTCACTGCCCCTCAGAATTGTGTAATGATAATAATAACATGTAATAGGTTGACCCATGGCACTAGCCGCCCGTTACGATACTACAACTGAAGGATTTTAAACTTTAATAGGACTGTCCGGGACAGTTCGATGTTAAGTCTTCATTGAGTTACGGTTCTTTTTTTTTTATGCCCACATCAACACTGAATATTCTCGAATATTCGTTACACATCTCTTATTATCCCTTAACATCTGACAAGTCATTACACTCTCCATCTCTGTTTCTCTTTACTTTATGTATTCTTCGTGACCAGGCCTGATGAGGGCTGTTTTATTTTATTATTTGTTTGGCCCGTCCTGGTTTCACAATCATAAAAAAATCTTAATAAAACATATTCATAACATTTTATTGACTGTACTTTTTCATTTGTGAAATTAAGTGTTGGCTTGCATTTACTATAAATAAATTATGCAGCTTCTTCCATCAGTTACATTTATTTTCCAATTTACATCTATACGGAATATTCCAGCGTAATTGTTACACATCTCTTACTATCCCTTCACATTTGATAAGTCACAATACTCCCCATCTCTGTTTCTATTTAATCTCATTTTTATGGCACCTGGGCCAGATGACACATTTTTTTTACCCGTCCCATGTGTCACACTCAAAAATAAAATAAATAAGACGATATCCGTGACCTCCCTGAAAACTGCCCAAGGCCCACAGGTTGAAAGCCACTGGCCTATAAGATGTGATGAAGACACGGATATAACTGATAAGGTATTAAAGGAGGTCTGTAAGGATGTAGCAGTTGAGCCTCTCACTCGATCACTTCCTAAAGAAATAATGTCTTACTATATAGCTACAAGTCTAATGAAATAAAGAAAGGGATCATTATCAGAATTGGCACCTGATGTAATTCTTATGTCTGGTAACCTAACCTAGCCAAGGTTAGATTAGGTTAAACCGACTTTTGCCTCGAATATCCTTCGCTTTCCTCTTCTCCAATAACTTAATGCTAATCTAATACTTATGAAGGGACTGCATATGATCTATTTTTAAAACTTGCCATAAGTCTGTTTAGGCCTAATGGCAGAAGATCCTTGCCCACTTAACAAGTGGAGGACCCAATTAGTCCTTTATCCCCAAGGATTTAAGGGGAGTGATTGAGGTGATTTAATGTCTGGTGAACGTGTGCTTTGACTCAGCCAATTCTTTTACATACATATGTGTATGTGCTAAAAGCCACATACGATGAAATGAAAGGTTTTTATGAAGGTGTTTTTGAATTTGTTGCTCTGAAATATATCATCATTGTTGATTTTACGTCTCTAGGGTTGCTTAGTCACTGTTGTTGTTACTGTTATTGTTGTTGTTGTTGCTGTTGTTGTTTGGAAGGTATGGAGGTCGAATGGTAATCGGATGACGTAACTTTTCTTTTTGTTATTGTTGAAACGATGCTCATGGTAACTCGGCACTTTCTGGCGTGAGTCATTTTTTTTATTTTTTTTTTTTTGGTCACTATTGTTGTAATTGAGTCTTTTATATATATTATTTTTTTCAGCGTAGTTTTAGACAAAAACAATTCATATAATAAGTAATAAAATGAATTAAATCATATGTAGGTGCTTAAAAAAAATCATAATTTTGACTAAAATTAAAGTTTCATTTACCGATATTAGATCGATATTTTGGTCAATAAATTTTTAATATACCTTCAAAATCTCACCATGAAAAGAGCTTTGAATAGTGAATAATTTTTTGAGGTTAGCAAGGGCATGCACTCAGGGTAAGGATTACATCTGCCAAAACAAGTCCTTCGCAAGAAGGCGACCATCCTAGCCCTTGGTAGAAAAGGGAGTCCGTGACGCAAAACCAGTGATTAATTTAATGCTGTAGAAAGAACAAAATTTAATTTACGATTTTTTAACTCTTTTTACGGCCAACATGAGACACGATATAAGTTACTACTCAAAATATTATGTGTTTCTTATTCGATATTGGCATCCAGAAATTATTAAATTGATAATGGTTCAATCTCTCTCTCTCTCTCTCTCTCTCTCTCTCTCTCTCTCTCTCTCTCTCTCTCTCTCTCTCCTCTCTCTCTCTCTCTCTCTCTCTCTCTCTTCAGAATTTTGACATATCAGTATTGATACAAATAATGCAGTATAGCCTACTCTACGAGTTGTAAATTGACAGAATAGCTATTTATCTATCTACCTTGGCTGTTTCCCCTTTTAATTGGGGTTAGCCGACATCATAAACAGAAAACAATAAGGGGATTACTTTGCTCTATGGGCAGTGGACGAGGGAGCTAGCGACCGTTCACAGCGTGCTAGGAATAGGAATGAGTGGCGAGCGATTGTGACGCAGCTCTGATGGACATCTGCTGTTACCACGGGGCTTCATCTTACAGAGGTAGCCTTGTGGTAGGGGCAGTTGTGAAGCGACACGAGTTATATATTGACAGACTAGCAAAACAAGTTTATAAATGGTTACGATTCTCTCTTTTTTTAATTAATTAATTTATTTAATTGCAGGTTCGCGTTTCAAAATAACACGGAAAACCGCAAATATATTTAAATTCTTAATATTCGTATATCTGTAAATAAATATTTTTTTCACATAGACTAGCGTGGGTGGTGTGTGGGCATGTATCCCAATATATTTTTTCTATTTTATTTGTTTATTTATTTACATATGTATTTTTTTATTTATGTCCATTTTTTTTTTTTATTTTTTACAGATAAGAGATCCAATACATTGGACTATTAAGAGATAGCCTACGAATAGATTGGTACATTTCATTCCGAAAAAAAGAGAACTTGGCCAGTAAGTGTTGAAATTCTGAGTATTTTTCAAAGAATTTGTGTACTGTCTAATATATATACATATATATATATATATATATATATATATATATATATATATATATATATATATATATATATATATATATATATATATCCTACTAGATATATTACACTTTTTTCTTTTATGCAATATTCGCTGGGTACACTTAATACATATAACTTACATGACTATACCCGGGTATATTTCTGTGTACATATATACTCATTGACTATCGAATACATATTTTTCTGTAGGGAAGTTATTTTTGCAGTTTCAGCGCAGACTTTTTATTTTCATTTTAAAACACTTTGAAAATAACATACTTATGGAGACCTTGGCACAGGGATAAAATCTCCAGTGACGTATAATAATTTGATCAGTTTCTCTCTCTCTCTCTCTCTCTCTCTCTCTCTCTCTCTCTCTCTCTCTCTCTCTCTCTCTCTCTCTCTCTCTCTCTCCTCTCTCTCTCTCTTTATCCCAGTTTAAAGCCGGTTTTACGTCACGCACCCCCTTCTCTACAAAGGGCTAGGACGACTGCCTTCTTGCGAAGGACTTGTTTTGGCAGATGTAATCGTTAGCCTGAGTGCATGCCCTTGCTAACCTCAGACCGTGATGGGGCGCGAACCCTCGACCTCTCTCTTCCACTTTATACCTCGGAAATAATTTGGTAATTCTCTCTCTCTCTCTCTCTCTCTCTCTCTCCTCTCTCTCTCCTCTCTCTCTCTCTCTCTCTCTCTCTCTCTCTCTCTCTCTCTCTCTCTCTCTCTCTCTCTCTTTATATAGTTCTCTTTTCTATTTTTATAAATGTTTCTACCATCGCTTGAGTCGATAAGTATAGAATTAAATTCAAAACAAATAATGGTTTTATTTCATCAGGTTCTTTGTCAATCTTACTCAAGCTTATTTTAGACTCTCCTCTTGTGAGTCTTTCGTTTTTATTCATCTATTTATTTATGGTTTTATAAAAACTTACATCCATGTTTCGACACCTTTAAGAACTTGGTACGATTTTAGGTTTAGTTTTTGGCTGCTCGATACACCTTTTTCCAGATTTATGTCATACGATTAATATCCCCATTATGGGGGTAAACACAGACAGATTGAAACTGGGAAATTAAGGTTGGATGCCCTCCCTAACGCCCCACGGTGGGCTCGATCGAGGGTCTGTCTTCTCCCGAGTTGAGGATTGTACCACTTTCGACACAAGGATAAACAATATTTAAACATGGCTGAAATTCTTGGAAATTCCTGTAATTTTTAATTTCCTGGTAAGAATATCATCATTTATCCTTGTTTACTACTGTAATATATAGCCTAAGCTGCTATATCTATTATTCAGCCCACCGCGGGACGTTAGGAAAGGCGTCTACGCTTAATTCTCCCCCTCCAACCTGTGTCCACCCCCATTTGAATGGGGAACTGATAGTGACATGTAAGACAGCAAATATGAACGACGTATTTAGCATACGTCAGTGGCCACCGTATTTTGACGTTTTTTCGACTTTTTCTTTGCGATAACGTATGAATATTCTTGGATATTCGTTACACACCTCGTATTATCCCTTCACATCTGACAAGTCATTACACTCTCCATTTCTTTCGTGCCCAGACTGATGAGGGCTGTTTTATTTTATTATTTTTTGGCCTCTTCTGGTGTCACAATCATAAAAAAAAAAATGCAGTTATTTCTCGTTGCAAAAATGCCTCTAGGTAGCCATTGAAGTCTGAACTAATATATTTACTCTTTTGCCTTTGATTTGCTTTCTGTTCCTGCCGATTTGAGAGGGACTACCCCAATAGACTCAGGAGACGAGGTGCTATATAGATATAAAAACATATGCAATAGCCACAATCCCCCTTATGAGGGATTGGCCGAGTCAAAACGCACATTCACCAGGAGCTTATAGGCCTCAATCACTGCTCTTAACTCCTACAAAAAAGATTGGGGGAGCTGGAGGGAGAGTTTATGGATGCTAGCCTAGAGCTGATTCATCCAGACTATCATCCAGCAAAACACACTTTCACCAGGAGCTTGTAGCCCTCAATCACTGCTCTTAACTCCTACAAAAATGATTGGGGGAGCTGGGGGGGGGGGAGAGTATATGGATGGTAGCCTAGAGCTTATTCATCCAGATTATCATCCAGCAATCTGGATGAAATTATTTGAAACTCTCATTTATAGGGAGGAGATAAATGGGTTGAGTAATGCAGTTATGTTTCTATTCTCTGAAAGAATATTGTTTTCTTACTCTTGAACTTTAGGTTCTTGTAAAGATGGGCAACCCCTAGAACTCTATGTATAGTTAAATAACCCCAAAGATTATTAGGTTAGGTGAGGTATCTTCCATTGAAAATAGAAGTAAACCTAGATTGCCCTGGGGTTACTCTTCTTTACAAGATCCAAATTTTACTGTCTGCTTTCTCTCTCTCTCAAAAAAAAAGAAAAATAATAAATAAACTATTTCCTTTCTCACGGTCAAAAAGTTGACTTAATCTCTCCCTTCCTGAAATAATTTGAATTTACTACAGTCCCCGTACTTAACCCCAATGCAGTGAAAATGAGTGCATTGTTTACAATTACTGCATATGGTTCCAGTACTTCCTTTCAAAGGCTCGCTCTCGTGGACTGCATTACATCACTTCTCTGAGGTGACTTATCCTTAATATTCAAAGGTCTCCAATGAGAGGCAGTTGCAAGGGACAGTGATAACAGAGCCAAACTATATACATACCTTACAACCACGGCCCTAGCCCTTTCTCCAGAGATTTCTGGGCAATTGCTGAATAATCAGTTAAGCCTTTAGGAAATCACCGACCCCCAGTAAGTTGCCTAATTTAATCAATAACGAGATGAGATAGTGAAAGTTAATCCAACCCCGGGCCAGGACTGATCCTGCTGCCAGTATGTTACCAGCCCCAGACGCTACCACTGCGCCACAAATATAGCGTTTTTGACGTCTTTTTCTGTTTACTGCTTATACGATTCTTGGTTGAAGTTACGCTAAAAAGAAGGCAGATGAAAGAATATAATTAATGCAACACAACTCGGTGATTTCGTACTTCCATACGGTCGATCTACTAGTGCTAATCTCGGAGATTTCTGACCTTGGTATCCAGTATATATAGGGGAAGAAAATTTATCATATTTTGTTTCTTCTTTTTACCCCCCGTCATGGTCTGAGGTTAGCAAGGGCATGCACTCAGGGTAACGAATACATCTGCCATAACAAGTCCTTAGCAAGAAGGCAACCGTCCTAGCCCTTGGTAGAAAACGGAGTCCGTGACGTAAAACCGGAACTGTTTCTTCTTTTTACCGTTATGCCAGGAAACCATAGGCTTTTATCCTAACCACTGTGAACTCAACAGTAAATAACTACATACATACATACATGCATACAGACACGCAGACATGAGTATATGTAGTTAGCTGGCCCTTGGCAGCAGCCGCCTGTTGTGAAACTACAGCTGAAAGGTCTTTTGGACTTAAATAGGACCGTCCAGGACAATTCGATGTTAAGTCTTCCTTCAGTTACGGTTCTTTTCCTATGCCTACATGAACACCGAATATTCTCGGATATTCATAGCACATCTCTTGTTATCCCTTCACATCTGACAAGTCACAACACTTCCCATCTCTTTCTCTTTATGTTTTCTTTGTGCCCAGGCCCGATGAGGGTTTTTTTTTTTTTTTTTTTTGGCCCGTCCTGGTGTCACAAATATAAAAAAAGATATATATATATATATATATATATATATATATATATATATATATATATATATATATATATATATATATATATATATATATATATATATATATCAAAATTTTGACTTTCGATAAGTAATAACGAATTAATAAGCAAATTATATACATCATATAAACACAACTCAGCTTTATACAACAGCTATGCAACCCCCCTCTCGCCTTTCCTATAATAGAAAAAAAAAACTATATATTTAGGTCTTATTATCTGTAGGCTACACCTTAACCATGTGACGTAAGCGGGAAAAGGTTTCCTAGTGCTGTGTCTTCTCAGAATTAGCTGAAGTAAATCCGGTTTTTCATCGGTTTGGATTAGAATTTATTTTCATTGTTAGAATTCATTTATTTATCTATTTTTTACTGTGAATTCCCATATGAATATAGCAATAGATATATTTATATGCATGTAGGTATGTATTGTATGTATATACTCTGATTATTTTCACGGTGCTAGTTGATCTATACTATGCAGATTTTTAGCTGTCGTGGTGGCTCAGTTGGTAAGGTAGCGTGAACATGTAGCCTGCGACGCGGGATTGGTTTCCCTGTGTGTGTGCGTGTGTTTGTATATGTAAATATATATATATCAGAAGATAACAATTGCGATACTTTTATCACAATTGATAATTAAATGTTTATCTTGTCCTTTAATTCCGAATTAATATTTAAATAAAGTATGATTCTCTCCATATTTGTAAGTGACACATTTTTTAAATAAAAATACAGCAGGTCGGTCTAGGAAATTCAAGTTTTGCAACTGTTAATTGTGTATGTGTGTGTGATTACCTAATTGTGATTACCTAATTGTGTTTACGGGAAAGAGCCCAAAGCTCGTATCTTCCCGCTCTCCTGATCGTGTGTGTGTATGTGTTAGAGAGAGAGAGAGAGAGAGAGAGAGAGAGAGAGAGAGAGAGAGAGAGAGAGGTTGTACTCAGGGACCTGCCTTGGGTAAAGTACCATTGAGTAAGTTCAGTAATAAATATTGAATATTTCGTATTAGTATTAGATTTTTAAATCTGAATATAATTCTGCAATATCTCTTCGTATTTTGGATATGTAAATGATATTGAGAATAATATATGAGCTTTTAGAATTGTTGTTACAGCATACTATATACCTGTATGTATGTATATACATATGTGTGTCAGTTTGCATATATATATATATATATATATATATATATATATATATATATATATATATATATATATATATATATATATATATATATATATATATATATATATATATATATATATATATATATATATACACTATAGGAATGAATAGGTAAACACGTATCAACTCATTTAAAAACCACGAGGGAATTTATAAACAGTTATATCCTCCCCTCATCTAGCTTCGGATCGTGATAAGTCTGGGTCCTTCAGCCTTTCCTCATAAATGAGCTTTTAGAAAATGTTTACCTCAATCCTTCTACACAAATTTAAAAATAAAAATCGTGCAACTATGGGTATGTCCATGTGTGTGCGTATAAACCTAATTGCGCTCTGGGATAAAACCTTGAGCTCGTAACTCCCCGTCTCCTTGTCAGTTTCTTTTTTTTTTTTTTTTAATTAACGCTTATGATATCTTTTCTTTAAAGCTGTTAATGCATCTAGCATTTACTGTTTCTTCGATTAGCGAAATCCAATTATCAACTACTCTTACACTAAGAAAAGTAATTCCTGACATCCCGCATTGTGATATCCAGCACTGGAGCGGTAGGGGGGTTTTGTTAGATACAAATAATTAAATAAATAATACTTGTGCAGAGAAATTAGTCAGTAAGGGTACAGTAAATAGTGGGTCAAATAACCGGGAGTTTAAGGATAATAACCATTTTTTACATAGAACAAATATGAACAAAAAGAATAGCCACAAGAAGGGTAACTCTAGAGAAAGTTTAAAAGTATATTATACAAATAGCCGTAGTTTAGGTAACAAGATAGAAGAACTGAGAGCCATAGTATGTAGTGAGAGACCGGATATAATATGTATTAGTGAAAGTTGGATTAATTTAGGGAGCAAGCACCTTAAAGCTGACTACATAATTACAGGATATAAACTTTATAATGCGGATCGCAGTGCAGATAGAAGAGGGGGAGGGGTAATCATGTATATTAAAGATAGGCTCAGAAGCTGCATTAAGTCTGGAATTAAGACAAATCTCAATTCAGAAACCTTATGGATTGAAATTAAAGATAATATAGAAAGTCTAGTTGTAGGAATAGTCTACAGACCACCGGATCTAGATAATTTAAATTCACAAATTATATACGATGAAATTTCTAAAGTGACCAGGTCAAATAGAGTTTGCATTGTAGGCGATTTTAATTTTAGAAATATCAACTGGGAAACCATAACAGGTGATAGTAGCTCTAAGGAGTTTATGGAAGTAGTAGAAGACAATTTCCTTTCTCAACATGTACTTGAAGCAACACGGGGGTGAATATACTGGATTTAGGTCTCTGTAATAGAGAGAATATTGTTACAAATTTAGAAGTTGGTGAACCATTGGGCAACAGTGACCATGATTCCATTAGATTGACGTAGGGATTTTCTTCCTACGTATATAATTATAATTATGGTAGCGTGGTTGGTGAAAGACATCTTCTTTCTATTCGTTTATTCTTATTTTAACATCTATGTACTCAGAGCTCCTATTACTACAGTTCCTGTCACGACTAATTCCTGAGTCCCACCCCCAAAAGGGGGAGGCTAACTCAGCTGTACTGTGTTAACTCTGCTGCTGGCAAGGCCCGGTCTCTAACTCAACTCACTGTGCCTGCCCTGGGTGGTTCTTGAAATACCCCAAGGGCAAGGCGTGGCTTGACATCCAGTCCTGCAAATCAACTCCAGGTTCGAAGTGGAGTCCCGCCTATTTTGGGGAGGGGCTATTCCAACGAGCCTATTGCAAAGGAGTGGATGGTAATCGCCTATTGCCATTGGGTATCTCCCCCGGGCATGTACTTCACATTTAGGACAAGTGTTTCTGTGTGGTATGGGGAATAAAGGACTGGTTTATATCTCACACCCTCTTGAGATATTTGAACGCCAGATGCCGAGTCCCATGGGACCAGCTATCTATCTTCGTGACCCTTTTTAACCACAGGCCTCATCCTATTACACACTGGAGAGAGTGTTCAATGTTTCCTTTGACACCTAGCCAAAAGTCCTACGACATCCCTCCCCACTACACTGAAATATCTCTTATTTCAGTTTCATCATCCTAAACTAACATTTGTTTACAATAAAAACGGGGCCGAGTTATTTAAGCAATTATCGAAGAAATCTTATTTCTATGAACTCTAAGCAAATTACACAAACATAACATATATATAGTACTTCTACAGACAACTAGAGCATGCAGAGTCTATTTCCTTGTGGGAAATCTTTAACACAAACATATTCTTATATTTAACAAAAGTAACCTTAATCACTAAGATTTCAGTGTGTAACTAATAACAAACATAAATTAAGATCAAAAGTCAGTTTAGATCATAACATTACTTTATCTACTTCTCTTTTTTCTTCAAAAGACAAAATTTGGTTAGTTACAGTAAAAATATAAATCATGTAAAACATTAGCAAACAAATTAAGTAGAGTATTAGCATGTATAAACATGTAAAATGCAATAGACCATAACATCAATAGTAATTCCTATAAGAAACCTTATCTTATAATTTCTACTCCTATTGTTACTATGGGCATTAATTTATTTTAAAATTTGGCCTTAAAAACTACTCCTGAAACAAAACATGTTTTACTGTGTGTAAAGTCAAAACATTTACTATTTCGATATGCAATTACTATTCAGAGACCAATTAATATAAAAACTTAATGAACCTAAAGATTAAATCATAATTCAAACAAGAATAATACTAAAGCAAAACTGTGATGATATCTAAGCAAAACACTGATATTATTCAAGCAGAAAAGCAACTTATTACTCTTAGTGCAGATCATACAGTTTATCAATGGCACTTATTCAAAACTATATCTAAGGGAGACTCTGAGTTTTCGCTTAAAATTATCTTAAAGCTAGTAAAACAAAAAAAATAAAAATAAAAAAAATATTTTGTCTTTTAGCACAGTGGACAAAGACGGTGGGGACATTTTCTTTCCCATTTTTTCAGTTCTAATACGGGGGTAATTTTAATTAACTAATAAGGGATTTTTAAATACCCTTCTTTCTCTCTTCACTAAAGTTTGGACATGTATAGGGATTATTTTTCTTTCTGTTTGAATCCCATCAACGTGTTTACGTGGCTTCTAAAGGTATTATTAAAATATTTTAAAATATTTCTGCGTTTCTTTTCCTCTCTTTTCACTACAGTTATGACATGTATGGGGATTTCCTTGTTTCTGGGATTCATCAGTTCGTTTACATGGTTTTTTTTTTAAAGTAGTTTAAAACTTTTATTTCTTTCCTTCCCTTGCTCATGAATTCTTGCTAGGCGCGATTCCACGGTTTCCCTCGGGGATTTCATTTTTTCACTCCCCCGCCGTCCTTGCTGCAGGCCCAGGTTTGTTACCATATCTCCTTTACTCGGATAGGCAAGACAAAAAGGAAGGATGGGCACCTTTCTAATCCTTCCAGCCTGGCTTCCTCGTCCCGCCCTCGGCCGATCTTGACTAAGACCACCACGCAGGAGACCTGCAACGTCACAGCGATTCTCTTCCGTACGGCAATCCACACGTACCTTCGAAGCAGACCTCGGGATGAAAATTTGAACCTCTGTCACTACTACAGTTGTAAAAAAGGTTCCCTATGACTTCAGGGTACCAACAATGGCCATACGTTGGTAATCGAGGCTATACTTTGCCTCCCCTGCAACTGCAAGTGATTGCAATCTCTATTCAATGGGCACTAGGGACTTGTCTGAGCGGACAAAATCTAAAGACTTTTAGAACTTGCAGGTCGGGGCTGCCTAGGAATAGGGTGGTAATGGAAGGTATGTGTCTACACCACTAGATTATTATTCCCAGATACTTAGGGCTTAGCAACTGCTACATAGCATTACTCTACTATAAATGTCAAAAAGAACAATCATTAAATGCTGAGAAAAGCCACTAAAGAAACATTCTTATTAGCGGTGGCTACAGTAACATCAAGAATGAATTCAGATAAAAGATACAAATCATCAAGTTACTGCTGATTTCATTTCAAAAATAATAATTAGCAACAGGCCATTGAGAGATAGCAACAATATCAGTCAACATAATAACATTACTAATAATCATGATCTAAAAATAAGAATAATAAACAATAAAAATAAATATACTAAATCAGAAATATCAATATATATACAATGGAGACTGGCATTCAGAAGTAAGAACAGAGTTCTATACTTATACTTCATAGTAATGCTCATTCTAACACAGTCTCTTTTACTATTCAAATTCCTGCTGTCATAATCAATGTATATATATATAGCATAAGTGGCAACTCGCTGGCTCCACAATTTGTCAATGGGAGTTCTATCTATTCTCTAAACAGTTGCGACATGTGGCAAAAATATTTATGCAAATGGCGGTACTACCGATGTCTTAGTAGTATTTATGCAATAACAGCATGCAACAATCTATCAACTGCAATAAAATGTAGGCACAATTATCGCCTGGCTTCGCTGGAAAAAAACACACACAAAAAAAATCAAAGACAGCCACGTTCTTTTAGCATCGAAATGCTCCTCTGTCAGTCTCAGAGTCGAGTGAAAGGTAGGAGAGAGAGAGAGAGAGAGAGAGAGAGAGAGAGAGAGAGAGAGAGAGAGAGAGATTGGGCGACCTTGAAATATGTCGTGGTCTCCACCCTGTGTCAGCTGAGACGGGCCTCTTCCTTTTACTTGTACTGAAAATAAAAAATTGTCGCAGAGTATCTCTAATAATAAAATAAATAAACAAATGAACGTGAACAAACGTTAGCAATGACTATCGATAGAGTCTTACGTTTATTGTCAGCGGCTATTCTCATTCTCTCATTAACAAAAACAAAAGCAAAAAGAACTTAGTGTACAACTGCAGAACTGTCGAAGCATAAATCCATTCCTTTCTGTTTAATCTTGATAAGGACTTTACTGTAACAGCATACACATCCTCGTCTATAATGACAATTCTTTTCTTGCTATAAATCAGAGGGTTGAGTCGGAGCGCACCCACTCTGATGAAATTAAAACAAAAGATTAAAATCATATGTGACACTATCCCTACTACTATCAACAAAAGTACAAATATCTTTTTCTTAACAGACGTCTTATAATGACTTAAATATCATTAGTTTTAAATTTAAAACTCAGCAAATAATCTCTAATAATCTCAATTATCTTTAATTAGCTCAATTGTAATCTAAAATTCATGAAAATGATAGGGATTAACCATAGTTATCTCTAGATAATCTTTTCAAAACTCTTTAAGTAAGATTTTAAAGATTTCTTCAATACAAAAAGAACTATATAACAAAAACGGGTATCTGAAAAAATATAAAAAGTCTGTCCCTGTGTATGCAATAATAAAAAAAAAAAGTATATTTCATTAGCAACAGTAAAGAATGCATTTTGCTTAAGTTTCAAAATCTCGTACGGAGTTGTACATGGACAATTCAAACATAAAATATATATATTCTTTTACTATCTCGAATTTGACTTATTTAAATTACTATACAACAGAATTTCCTTCAGAACGGGGAGAAGTTCGACTTATAACTATTCTGTCTGCTTTTACGGGGGTTGCGCATGTGGGCGCTGTTTTTTCCTGTTCTTTTGGCTTCTGGATCAACTTCTGCTCTCTCAAATACGGGAAACAGCCGTGTAACATTCTTGTTGTCATTTCGTGTCAGCTCTCACTCTTTCTTTATGACCAAGCTGAAATAATTTTGATAAACATTATCATGGCTAAAACTCGCAAAGTTTTATTTTATAAATCTACCATATCTCTTCAGACAAATAATGTATATACTGCAGCTAGCAAAGAAAATAAAGAATCATTCATAGATTCACGTCCTTTATCACGTAACATCTATCTTGGAATCTCTCGGAAATCGAATAATAATCTCAATGGCGGAGTAGGGGACAAAACAAAAATAAAACAAACTTGGCATTTCAACCATATCTGGGCAGGTGGAGAATTACTTTCTCAAACATATCCCTCACTAGATATTGCAACAGCGCATCACCTCCCATAAATACACTCTGATATGGCATGCAGAAGGACCTGGCGGAGCAGGGGAACGATCCTCGCAGACTCCCCAATCATGCTTCCTAACGGTGCTTTCCGCGATTTCACCCCCTAGAGCAACCCCCCATTATACCCCCAGTCATTCATACTCACTCGCTGTCACATTCGCTACATCACTTTCAAGACAATCATCCCCGTTCTGTAACATTCCCTTTAATTTACAACGTTGGTTGTAAGAAGAGTAAGGGTGAAATCTCGGTTGGGCCGCACGGTCACAGACTGCCTCACTAGTCCTAAGTCCCATTCTAACGAACAAACAAACATTCTACTCCCTTGAAGCTACGTTTGGGTGACACTGAAAAACCTTCCCTATTCTAGGACAGCACAAATTACTCTAATTTACTCTTACTTTCACCTGCATAGCGTGAAATTAAAAAACTCATCTCTAACTAATATCACGAAATTTCTTATTCTTCAAAAAAAACATGCCACACACGTATCGTAATATTAATTCCCCATCATCATAACACAAAAAGAACGATCTGTCATTTATGTCTTTCTTTCGCTAAAACATTCCTCCCGCGGAGAAAAAACAAACAAAAAAAAGAAAAAACTTAAAAACAGGCGCAATCTTAACACTCTATTTCTTACGCTTTAAGAAATTTATATAAAAATGATTTTACACGTACTTTAAAATATCAAAGCTCAGTACAATTACTACATATTTATAATAACGAGGTTGGGAGATCGATCGGTCACTTCCACATTCCTTTCTCGAAAATCACACGTGTTCTAAGTAAAACCTTAAAAGCAGATTCAAGTATATTACTCACTATAATTCTTACACTTAAGAAATTAATATACTGTAATAGTGATTTCACGTGCGTTAAATTTGTCAATTAAAAATCGATACATTCGCGTTCTTAAAATTCAATCTAAGCATTAATACAAATAAATGGAACACACTTCCAACGCAAATTCTTTATATTACTCAAATTATAACAAAAATGGAGTTTATTACTGCTTATAGCTATTAGTACAAATTATCCGTGTTAGTAATGGGTACAGAAATTCTACTTTTATCAACTTATTAAGCGCCACACCCCTTATAGGCGGGTTGGCTGAGTCAAAGCATAACTACAAGATAAAATGGCGGCGTCCACCGACCTCAATTTCTTTTAAGAATTGTCCCATTACTCACTGGATACAGATCACAAGTACTTAGCTATTTTAAGGAGGTGGTCCTGAAAAACTTCATGGCAGAAGGCAAGGAAGGAGGGGGTTTTCCTTTCTGGGCGCTGGAGGTTCCCGTCCAATTCTCTATCTCTCGAGTAAAATCGACGAATAGCCATCTTCTTGGTCGGATCCGGCAACTTATACTTCTTGTAATGGGCATTTTCACTCAATGCCCCGGTCACACTTTGGCTCAGTGCGACGGTGACTTCCATGAATACTTTCGTTGATACTTTTACTGCTGGGGAGGGGCCTTGCCAATACGGAGGCGGGGGAGAGTGGCTGGATCTCATAATATGATACTGTAAGTGAAGGGGGAGCTCTGACTTTCTCGGTGTCACTCTCTCACTGCTGGTAAGCGTCTTGAAGTTTCTTCACTTGTACTTTTCTTCCATAGATGCTATATATTTTTTTCTTCTATTTTTTTTCTTCTTTCTCTTCGGTAAAGTGTCGGCGTGGATTGATCCCGAGCTGTCCACCACTGACGTAGGGGATTTTCTTCCTACGTATATAATTATAATTATGGTAGTGTGGTTGGTGAAAGACATCTTCTTTCTATTCGTTTATTCTTATTTTAACATCTATGTACTCAGAGCTCCTATTACTACAGTTCCTGTCACGACTAATTCCTGAGTCCCACCCCCAAAAGGGGGAGGCTAACTCAGCTGTACTGTGTTAACTCTGCTGCTGGCAAGGCCCGGTCTCTAACTCAACTCACTGTGCCTGCCCTGGGTGGTTCTTGAAATACCCCAAGGGCAAGGCGTGGCTTGACATCCAGTCCTGCAAATCAACTCCAGGTTCGAAGTGGAGTCCCGCCTATTTTGGGGAGGGGCTATTCCAACGAGCCTATTGCAAAGGAGTGGGTGGTAATCGCCTATTGCCATTGGGTATCTCCCCCGGGCATGTACTTCACATTTAGGACAAGTGTTTCTGTGTGGTATGGGGAATAAAGGGCTGGTTTATATCTCACACCCTCTTGAGATATTTGAACGCCAGATGCCGAGTCCCATGGGACCAGCTATCTATCTTCGTGACCCTTTTTAACCACAGGCCTCATCCTATTACACACTGGAGAGAGTGTTCAATGTTTCCTTTGACACCTAGCCTAAAGTCCTACGACAAGATTTAACATCATTTTAAAGGAAACTATAAAGGAAAATAAGAATATTGTTCCAAACTTTAGAGCAGGAGATTTTGAGGGCTTAAAAACTAAATTATCTAATGAGGTATGGGAAGGGATTTCTGGGGTACAGATGTGGGTAGTTAATCCAGCAGGTCAGGTCGCAGGTAGCGGATTACCCCGAAATTTGAGTACCACATGCCAAGGATTATCACAAGATAAGATCAGTGCAGTAAATTCTCTCACTGGAAAGAAAAGCAGCCCGTCAGTTAATATAAATTTGGATGAGGAATATAACAATTTTGTCATGACTCTTAAGAATAGTCAGAGAGACTAAATTCCCATGAAACATTGCAGATCAAGAAAAAAATTACCCTAAATGGATGAACAATAGAATAAAGAATCTTATAGGTATTAAAAGAGGAATATACAGGAAACTAAAAAGAGGTGAAGAGCAGGTGAGGCAGCAATATATACAGTTAAACAGGGAAGTTAAAAAGATAGTTAGAGAGTCGAAAAGAAAATACGAAGTTAGAATAGCAGGAGAAGCTAAAGAAAATCCTAAAGGGTTTTATCAACACTATCAAACAAAATTTAAGGAAAAAGTCGGACCAATTGAAGTAGACAATGGCCATATCACGGATGATGACAAAGTGATGTGTACATGTTTAAATGATTATTTCTTATCTGTATTTACCAATGAAAACTTGGAATATATTCCGGAGGTAGAATCCATTTACAGAGACAGTCCCGAAAATATACTTAGTTCAATAAAAATTACGAGAGAGGAGGTAATAAAAGAAATAGATAAATTAAAGGCTCATAAATCTCCGGGACCTGATGGAATATATGCTAAAATATTAAAGGAATGCAAGGAAGAGCTTAGTTGTCCACTAACTGCATTATTTAATAATTCAATAAAATTAGGATCGGTACCCATGGAGTGGAAATTGGCAGATGTGGTACCAATATTTAAAAAAGGAGAACGAGTTAAAAAGAATAATTATAGGCCTGTAAGTTTAACGTCAACAGTGGGTAAGATTGTAGAATCCATCATTGCAAATAGAATAAGGGCACATCTAGAATTACACAAACTGATAAAACTTTCACAACACGGGTTTCTTAAGGGTTTTTCGTGCCTTACAAACTTACTGTCTTTTTATTCAGAAGATTAAGAGGCAGTAGATTGTGGCAAAGAATATGATACAATATATCTAGATTTTAGCAAAGCTTTTGATAGAGTTCCTCACAAAAGATTAGTTAAAAAGCTGGAAGCTCATGGTATAGGAGGAGCTGTTCTCAGATGGATCAAAGAATGGTTAAAAGACAGAAAACAGAGGGTTTGCATAAATGGAGAGAAATCGGAGTGGGGTTCGGTTACTAGCGGGGTACCACAAGGCTCGGTACCTGGTCCCCTATTATTCATCGTATATCTAAATGACCTGCATTCGGATATCAGTAGTAACCTAAGTAAATTCGCAGATGACACTAAAATAGGTAGAATTATAAATGGAAAAGAAGACATTCATGCTTTACAGGAAGATATAAATAGATTATCTGAATGGTCGGACAAATGGCAAATAGAATTTAATGTTGAAAAATGTAAAGTAGTTAAAATGGGTACTATAAAAGACAATACTAGTTATAAGCTAAATAACCACGAAATCATGAGTTCTCAGTGTGAAAGGGATTTGGGAGTTCTTGTGAGTAGTAATTTTAAGCCTAGAGAGCAATGTACAGCAGTCAGAAATAAAGCAAATAGAATTATAGGATTTATCTCAAGAAGTGTTGGCAGTAGGACGGAAAAAGTTATTTTGCAGCTCTATCTTGCATTAGTTAGGCCCCATTTAGATTATGCTGTGCAATTCTGGTCACCCTATTATAGGATGGAAATTGAATCCTTGGAGAGAGTGCAACGAAGAATGACCAAGATGATACACAATATCAGAAATCTACCATATGAGGACAGATTAAAAAAACTTAATCTACATTCTCTAGAGAGGCGAAGAGTTAGGGGGGATATGATTGAAGTGTATAAATGGTTTAAAGGGATTAACAAGGGAGATATTAATAAAGTTTTAAAAATTCATGATCAAACCAGAACTCGTAATAATGGATTTAAGCTTGATAAATTTAGGTTCAGAAGGGATATTGGTAAAAACTGGTTTGGTAATAGAGTAGCTGATGCATGGAACAGGCTTTCTAGTAGGATAGTAAATGCCAATACCTTAGACACCTTCAAATGTAGATTAGATAGACATATGACAGAGGTAGGGTGGGTATGAATAGGTTAGTGCTTATTAGAAAAATCATAAAAAGAAAAATAGAATAAATAAGTAGAGCAGAATAGAATAGGTTAAACATGCTGAAAATATCATTAAAAAATGGAGCTACCTCGTGTGTACCAGTAGGCATGTTGCAGTGTCCTCTATTCTTATGTTCTTATATCAAAATATATTTTCCTGTCAACCCATATGAAATTCACGAAGGAATTTATAGACAGTTATCATATCCTCCCCTCTTTCTTTTAGCTTCGAATGGTGATAAGTCTGATTCCTTCAGCCTTTCCTCATAAATTAGATTTTAAACACTGAGCTAAGAAAAAATCATCAAAAGACTAAGACTTTTACAGAAGGCAATATCTCTGTCACCAGCTTGTCTGTGTTTTTTTCTGTAATTTGTTCAAAATATTTAGTTCCTTATCTATATTTTTTTTATGAGTGTGACACCGGGACAGGCAATAAATTGGCACGAAGACGAACATTAAGAGGAAGAAAAAGTGAAAGGTTAAGGACAAGGTAGAGATGAGGTAATGATACACAGTAGGAAATGGACAGTCTGAAAGAATAGTCGAAATTCTGAAGACTTAGAGATGCCTGGAGGCCACCCTTGTGTTTTGCTTAGAGAGCATATGTTGACTTTACTTTGCCATTTATAAGCATTCCAGGAGACAAATCATTCATTGCATTTACAATTAGATCTCTTTCGAGTGTGTGTGATTGTCTTGATGTCTACGTGAATTAACACAATACTCGAATCTTCATCCAGATGTCTTTTCTCATTAACTCTTAATTGCTTTACCTTTTTTTGTTTGTTAATGTCATCATATTATTCACTGTTTGTTTGTTAATGAAAGCTTGAGCAATTACAATGTCATCATATTACTCACTGTTTGTTTGTTAATGAAAGCTTGAGCAATTACAATGTCATCATATTACTCACTGTTTGTTTGTTAATGAAAGCTTGAGCAATTATAATGTCATCATATTACTCACTGTTTGTTTGTTAATGAAAGCTTGAGCAATTACAATGTCATCATATTACTCACTGTTTGTTTTTTAATGAAAGCTTGAGCAATTACAATGTCATCATATTACTCACTGTTTGTTTGTTAATGAAAGCTTGAGCAATTACAATGTCATCATATTACTGTTTATTTGTTCCGGTTTTACGTCACGGACTCCCTTTTCTACCAAGGGCTAGGACGGTTGCCTTCTTGCGAAGGACTTGTTTTGGCGGATGTAATCCTTACCCTGAGTGCATGCCCTTGCTAACCTCAGACCGTGAGGAGGCGCGAACCCTAGGCCTGACGCCTCAGAGTTACGGACGCTACCGCTTAAGCCACGGTGACTACATCACATTACTCAGTAAACTTATATAATATTTTTACTCTAATGTGTACTTTCTGACATCCAACTGGAAATATTTTTATTTGACTTTTCAAGATGTGATGCGTTTTATCAATATTTCTAAAAGCTGTTAGCTTATCACTCGTTGTCCATTAGACTTCAAGTGGTGGTAGGTCTAACTCTTTTAACCTTCCCTCATAGCTCTCAGAAATCAATAAATCTAATGAAACTCGAATGATTAGAAATGCTTTGTATCAATTGTTACGGGTTCTCTATGGTGAAAGTCCTGTCAGAGAGAGAGAGAGAGAGAGAGAGAGAGAGAGAGAGAGAGAGAGAGAGAGAGAGAGAGAGAGAGACCGTCCTGGCAAAATAGGAAAAGAATACTTTGCTGTTGCCTCTGGTACTCAATAGCTTTCACTGGAAGAGATTGTTGTACGTTTAGAGGCTTTGTTGTTGTTGTTGTTGCTGTCGATGATAATGGTATGGAAAAAAACTGCTGAGTCATGACATCTTTTTATTTTATTTTATTTTTTTGTATTTTCGCATTGGCAGTGAGATGTTGAGATGTTGTCTTTATTGTGAGTGAAACTTCTTGAAAGTTTTACTTTACTACTTTTTTTTTTACCGCTTTTATGATGGGAACATCTCGTATACGATAGATATTATACATATTTTCATTCACGAGAAGTGTAAAATACTTGTTGTTTTGTATGAAAGTGAAAATGTATGACCTAGCTTCTTAGAATATTAATAAATGGTGTGTGTCTAAACTTGAAATTAAACTCTCTCTCTCTCTCTCTCTCTCTCTCTCTCTCTCTCTCTCTCTCTCTCTCTCTCTCTCTCTCTCTCTCCTCTCTCTCTCTCTCTCTCTCGCGAATCTGTAATAAATTTGAGAATAATATTTTCTCTACCTATTGGCATAAATTATTGTTTTGAACACATCTAGATTTTCAATGTCTGAACTAATAGTTTGACCCAAGTCTCTTGTCTCTTTAAGACACACCTAGGAAGGGTATTAAAAATTATACATTTCTAAACATCCCTGCAGATAAGATATTGCAATTATCTTTAATTACATAAATAATATAAAGTTAATAATAAATACACACTCATTTAATACCAGGCTTCCCATACCAGTCGCTGATACCACCAAATAAGAAGTAAATAATCCCATTCAAAGAGAAAAAAAAAGCATTATAGAATCGCTCGTTGGCATCTGAGCAATGGAAGGTGTTGTTGGCTGGCAGGCAGGTAGGTAGGTAGAGTCTTCCTGCGTAGCAAGAGACCCGCGCAGTGGAGAAAACGCGTAGTGTTGGTATTCCAGTACAAGACCGGCGGTTCTTGCGCTGTGGTGACCCGCAAAGTGGGAATCCTGCACTATTTTCTGGTTTTACTCATGTTCTCGAAGTGAACGATCATCTCTATCTCCACGTAAGTGAGAATTTAATGTGTCTTTGTATTAAAATCACAACATTCTAGTGTGTTAATATAAACGCGTTCTTAGAGTAATTAATGTTTATACTGATAACTAGTAATATTTCTATGCAGAAGACTCTCGTAACCGCAACTCTAATGGTGTTAAATTGCTATACTAATGAATTATATATCGTAAATACACGTTTTGGTCAATATATACTTTGAGAATGATTAACTTATATCATTGTAAGTTAATTAGCACCACTAGACAATAAAAACAACAGCATTATCACGAAAGAATATTCAAAATTCTTGGTAGAATTGTGTTGGCGCTGCGCCCAAATCTTATATAAGGTGGTTACAACTTTTTTTTTCCTTTAGTTTAAGAAAAAATGTTCTTGACTTATACCCGGCATAGTGTCCACAATATTGGCTTTCAGATACATACCTCTGTGTAGTGCAAAAGAAACAACTCATATGTAGCACATACATAGACCGTATTCTCTTATAGAAAAATGCATGTATACAATACTTAGTATTCGCAACTGTAATTATTATTAACATTCGCATTAGTATGTATACCGTATGAATAGGTATTATTGTGTATTATACCTTAAATGTATACGTACATTAATACGGTTATATTTTTCGTTGTGTCGGTGTTAAAATCACATAGTAGGATCTACGGAACTTGAGAAGATGCACCTGACTGCTGTCAACTCCAGAGGGCAATCCTCATGATTGGCCAACTGGAGATAACCTAACTTAATCTAACGTATCTTAACCTAACTTAACCTAAATTGAGGTGCTAAATCTCCAGTTGATTAATATGAGATGCTTTATGTCCAGTTGGTCACTTTTGGAGTGTTTTCTTCCGTTGATGGTGCTAAGGTGCGTTTACTCCATTTTTTTTTCATTATATTTGTATTATAGACGTCAGCCTGCATTATGCCTTGCAGTTTGTTTGATTATTTTGCGAGTTTGGAAGGGTAGATGGGGATGGTTGGCGGCAGGAAGGACATCCGGCCAAAAAAAAATTGCCAAAACCAAAATATGGCCAGTACAGAAAACTGTCCAGAAACACTGACCCCACATAAAAGTGGGAAAAGATGTAGACGAAGAAGAATGGAAAGTTCCATATTTTCTTTTCCTATTTCTTGCTTGCTTCGCAAGAGAAGCGAGTTAGTCTCTAAGGAAGATCTCATCATTAGATCTAGTTCCAGGCAAGAGAGTTTAAGCTGTTTACTGGGGAGGTTACTGCTGTGGCTGGGCACCACAGTGGGGGTTGGGGCCTGTGCCGGTTGGCTACCACCCTATGGGTCCTCCATGACCCGTTCCACCCACCCGTGGGTGGAGAATCTAAAAAAACAAATTAGTTTTATTTTAATTCTTCTTCTTCCTTTTTTTGTGTCGCCAGCTATTCCCATGTTCATTACATGGGTGCTATTTTTCACTAGCTTCTTTGGAAACTATCAGTTGCTTTAGCTTTAAAATATCACATTCATAAGCCCTTCTTGACGCCAGCCCTTGTCATGTGTCCGGGCTTGGAACCGGCGCCAAGTTAAGTTGGCTTGCTTTCTCCAGCACCTGGATCTGTACATGGAATATTAGGCCGCTTTCTCACCAAAGTGTCACGTCACGTGGATGCCACGTGGCACGCCAGTTGAAAACGAACATCCGGAAGTATATTACAGCTTTTACACAGAAGTGGCGTGACACGTATTGTGTCACTATTAATCCCCATTTGGGGTTGGGTCACAGACAGGCTGGAGCTGGGGAATTGAGACTGAATCCCTCTATTAGTGTTGACCCTCCCCCCCAAAAAAAAGCGGATATCAGTACTTTCTAAAAAATATATTAAAACATCCATGGTTATTATAAAAAAAGGTCACAGCTACTTAAAAGGGTACCGTGGCATCGTAGTGGTTAGAACACTTCACACTGGAAGTGACAGAACCGCTATCAAGCCCATCGAGGAGCGTTAGGAAGGGCATGCAACCCTAATGCCCCAGCTCCAACCTGTCTTTCAACTCTAATGATGGGAATTTATAGAGGCAAACAAAACGTCTAACAAGAATAATACACGTACTTAAGAGAAAAAAAATAGTGATCCTTACGTATGGCGTACCTAATACGATACTTACACTTAAGTACTTATATACTTAAGTGTAATAATGTATGAAAAAAGGATGTGTGCAAATTATAGGAAACTTTTCCTGTCATTGTTTTTGCTTAATTTTCCGTTCTTCCTCGACGGAACGTTTGTTTCGCTTAGTGGTGCATTGTGTACAATGAATTATGATGACTGGAGTATAATGATTAAGAGTGTAACACGCACACACACACACACACACACACACACACACACACACACACACACACACACATATATATATATATATATATATATATATATATATATATATATATATATATATATATATATATATATATATATATATTACTGTTATGCACGAGAAACGTTTTTTTAACACTAAGGAAAGCGAACTTGCGTCACAAGTTACAGATCAGAGTCGCCTTAACGACTAGGCTACTACATTAGATAGAAATCCTTATATCATAGCCATGCCGGCATATGCAACCACTTCTCCCGTCGTTTTTATATCAGTCTGTTGCAGCTGTACGTGTTTGTGTGTGTATATATATATATATATATATATATATATATATATATATATATATATATATATATATATATATATATATATATATATATATATATATATATATATATATACACACAGAGTTGATCATTCCGTCAACATCCTAAACAAGAAGATGACCTTCATTGTTTATATATATATATATATATATATATATATATATATATATATATATATATATATATATATATATATATATATATATATATATATATATATATCTTAATAAGGTCCTAATATTTTCAAGTCCAGCTATTTTGGTTAGGCACAACCTCAGTAATTGACCGAAAAAGTATGTTAAACCGTAAAACGGTGTACTTGGCTAGCGTGCGTATGTGATTACCTAATTGTGATTACCTAATTGTGTTTACGGGAAAGAGCCCAAAGCTCGTATCTTCCCGTCTCCTGATCGGTTCCATTTTTAGACTTAGTGATACTTATCATACCTGTCCTTAAAACTATGGATTGAGGTAGCATTAACTACCTCCTCGCTTAGCGAATTCCAATTATCAACTACTCTTACACTGAAAAAGTATTTCCTTACATCCTGCAAACAAGTTTTCTTCCGAAGCTTCAAACTATGACCTCTAGTTCTAGAGCCAGCCATATCGAAATATCGATCCCTATCCACTCTATCATAACCATGAAGGAATTTAAAGACTGTCACCATATCCCCCCTTACTCTTCTAGCTTCGAGTGATGGCAAGTCTAATTCCCTCAGCCTCTCATCATAACCGAGATTGCGTATTTCTGGCACCAGTTTTGTGGCATGTCTTTGAACTTTTTCAAGCTTAGCTATGTGCTTTTTCAAGTGCGGATTCCAAAAGGGGGCTGCATATTCGAGTTTTGGCCTCATATAGGTTACATAAATATTTCTGAACATTTCCTTGTCCATGTGCCTGAAGGCTACCCTTACATTTGATAAGAATGCATATGCTGCCCTTACTACGCCATTTATATGTATTTCTGGAGACAAATCTGCCAATATGTTTACTCCTAGATCTCTCTCATTTTCTGTCTCCTGAAGTTGTACTCCAGCCACCGAGTAGTCAAGCTTGGACCTTCTTGCACTTGTACCCATTCTCATTACCTTACATTTTGAGGTATTGAATTTCACTCTCCTTGGCGTAGGTACCTCAGCGTACACAATCTTCTGACTCTATCTGCAGTTAGTTACTAACCAGTCTCTTGGAATGCGAGATTGTGAGGTCTCATTTAAGGGGGGTTTACATGGTCAAACGGTTCTTTGAACGCGGTTCGACAGACAAGTGTTTGAAGTGATGTTCGAACGTGTGAACACACGTTCGAACATCACTTCAAACACTTGTCTGTCGAACCGCGTTCGACGAACCGTTTGACCGTGTAAACCCCCTGAAAGGGGGGGTTTACACGGTCTAACGGTTCGTCGAACACGTTTGTCGAACGTGTTCGACAATCAAATACCCCGTTCACACGTTCGAACATCACTTCAAACACTTGTCTGTCGAACCGCGTTCGACGAACCGTTTGCCCGTGTAAGTACAGCTAAAATGCGACTTCGGCTATAAATCTCTTTTGAAGGTTCGTTAAGGGAAACTTATCACAGTGGTTTTGGCTATAAAAACGCCGAAAGGAACGCGAGAAACTCGTTGAAAATAGCCCGAGAATTGACCCACGTGAAAATTCCTTTGGAATGTAGGGAAAGGGGCCAGGCAGTGGTGGGGATAAGACGCTAACCCACCTGTTAATTTTAATTCTCTTCTTATTAGTATTATTTCTACTACTACTACTACTACTACTACTACTACTACTACTACTACTACTACTACTACTACTATAAATACTACTACTACAACTACTCCTGTTAAAAGATTTTCTCTTATTATTATTATATCTAGTACTACTACTACTACTACTACTACTACTGTAAATACTACTACTGTTAAAAGATTTTCTCTTATTATTATTTCTACTACTACTACTACTACTACTACTACTACTACTGTTAAAAGATTTTCTCTTATTATTATTTCTACTACTACTACTACTACTACTACTACTACTACTACTACTACTACTGTTACAAGGATTCCTCTTCTTACTACTACTTATACTACTGCTATTGGTACAAGGTTATCTCTTCTTCTTCTTATTCTTCTTCTTCTTCTTCTTCTTCTTCTTCTTCTTCCATGTTTATAAAATATTCCGTAATGCAGTAAATTGATTAGTCACTGAACTTACATTGTACTAACTTAAACAGAAATATTAAATCATGTGAACCTCTGAGATCCATCAACGTGTTCTCTCTCTCTCTCTCTCTCTCTCTCTCTCTCTCCTCTCTCTCTCTCTCTCTCTCTCTCTCTCTCTCTCTCTCAATATAACGATAGCTAGAAAGTCCAGTAATATCGAATTTTATGGAACCAATAGTGAATTTCTCAGTTATGTATGTATATTGGCGTTCGGTGTTTTCTTAATGTAAAGAATATGTTCTCCCTTTATCTATCTATTTGTCTGTCTATCTATCTGTCTCTCTATTGTTCATATATATTATATATATATATATATATATATATATATATATATATATATATATATATATATATATATATATATATAAGGGTGACACTGGGACAGGCAATATTAAGGGGGGTTCACACGGTCAAACGGTTCGTCGAACGCGGTTCGACAGACAAGTGTTTGATGTGATGTTCGAACGTGTGAACGGGGTATTTGGTTGTCTGAACACGTGCCGTGTTCGACAACCAAATACCCCGTTCACACGTTCGAACATCACTTCAAACACTTGTGTGTCGCACCGCGTTCGACGAACCGTTTGACCGTGTAAACCCCCCTTTACAGACCCGTCGAAAGTTAAAGCCACAGAACGAACAAATTCTGTTGAACAATTTGAACAATGGAGAACATTTACTGTTCTTGTTCCATAATATTCTCGTTTGTGTTCCCCCCTGAGGGGATGGGGACAATAAAACATCCTCCGTGTTCCTCTGTGTGTCGTTAAAGTCGACTAAATGGGGCTGAGTGAAGGGACTGGGAACTCCGTACATAACTTACCGTACTTCATCTTTTTCGTGCTCGTTTGTGTTCCCCCTGAGGGGGTGGGGACTAGAATACATCCTCTTTGTTCCTCTGTGTGTCGTTAAAGTCGACTAAATGGGGCTGAGTGAAGGGACTGGGAATCCCCTTCTTAACAGTTAGTTTTTCCCTGAAAGGGTGGGGACTAAGAATACATCCTCCGTGTTCCTCTGTGTGTCATTAAAGTCAACTAAATGGGGCGGAGCGTGGGGACTGAGAATGCCCTACTTAACTTATTGTGCCTTTTCCATTTTATTTTAATATATATTCCCTTTAGATGGGGGGGGGGACTAAGAATACATCCTCCATGTTCCTCTGTGTATGGTAAAAGTCGACTAAATGGGGTAGAGAGAGGGGACTATGAATCGCCCTCTCTATACTTTCCTTCCACAAAGAGTCGAGTTGTTTGCTTTGACTCAGCCACTCCCTAATAAGGAGGATTGTGGCTTTTGTATTTAAATAGAGGTAGATGGGTGCTATTGTATATGTCTACCTCAATATATGTAATCTTTTGTATCCTAACAACCTAACTTGGTTAGGTTAGGTTAGGTTAGTTTGGTTAGGTTTTGGTGCGAAAAAAAACCGCTACAAATGTTGATTCAGAATGCAATAGCACCGATAAATGTTTCAATTCGAGGGACAATATGTCAAGTTACAATTCTTCTTCTTCCTTCGAGCGGCCGACCCTGCTATTCATTGGGATAAATAAGGTCGAAGGAAGAAGAAGTTACAATTGCAAGCAGTCAATGAACTGCGGCTCTAACCGGTTTGTAAAGTCTTCTATAGAACCTGTTCCTTAACATGCAGTTCTAGAAGCTGTTCTCTCCGGCATACATCCACAAAGTCCTTGAAGGCCGCAGTTACATGGTTTGGTTTCGGTTTTACGTCACGAACTCCCTTATTTACTAAGGGCTAGGACGGTTGCCTTCTTGCGAAGGACTTGTTTTGGCAGATGTAATCGTTACCCTGAGTGTATGCCCTTACTAACCTCAGTCCGTGATGGGGCGCAAACCCTCGACCTGCCGCCTCAGAGTCGCGGTCGCTACCGTTACATGATAGTGTTTTTTTTATTGACCCTCTCTAGATCAGTTCTCTTTGTGTTGTATGTTTCCCTGTAAACACCCCCCTTATTAGGGCTCGTGTGTGTAAATAGATAAATGTCTTATGTGTCCCGGTAGGGGTCAACCAGCTGCGGCTGTCGGGTCCCACGGTGGAAGATCCTTGCACATTTACCCTGTGAGTGATCCAAGTATGGTGGTGAGGAGGATTGTGGCAGCTCTTCATCCCCTTGAGAGTTAGGAGGCATGTTCGAGATATATTGTTTTTTGCTGAATGTGTACGCTTTGATTCAGCCACCCCCTTACAAGGGGGATACCTGCAATTCTATATGCATGTGTATTCTAAGTTGCGAAAGTCATGGCTACAACCCAAGAGATCTCAGTTTCAACTCTAGAATGTGGCTCGTAGTATAATTTTTTGATAAGATCTCTTTTGGAATATGTTGAGAAGGAGAGGATAGTGGCTTCCCTCATTTAATGATCCCTGTAAATCAGCAAGCCATAGTGAACATACGATTAAAGCTGTTAAGTCAGTGAAGGAGCAGTATCTTCGCAAGCTCGACATAGCCCGGCCTTATACGAAGGCAAATATTTATCATAATATCGTTACCGAATAAATTGGGTAATTGATTTGAAGGGGACGTTGATTTCCTATAGGTCTGCCTGATTATTCAGCCATTGCCTGAAGTTCACATGGTTCACCTGATTGGAGAGAGGACTTGGGGCCTGGATATAAAGGAGGTATATAGTCGAGTTCTATCACTATCTTTGTCCCTTGCCACTGCCTTTCATTAGATACCTTTAACCTTGAATAATAACCTCTCTATTGTCTTGTAGCGCCAGAATTCAAAGATCTCTGAACTGAAACCACTTTATTGATTTTATTTTTTTTTCCTCGTAATGTTATTTCAGTGATACAAAAAAATAAATAATTTGGTTCATTAACTGAGTCTGAAGAGATAATATATATTTAAAATATAAAAGAAAATATGTATTTGATCATAATTTCTCTTTTTTTTTTTATTTATTCAGATAACTGTACATGGGGACATGTGCACATGGGCACTCCCAGTCATATTGCAGTTGATAACATTACAATCTATGTGGTTATGTATAAATAACATACTAATAGAATTTGCAATTAATTTTAAATATCATAGCAAGTAATTAATAATAAAATATAGTGTAATAATTGAAGAGTACTTGAAGAGTAATCATTGTGACAATATTTTCAATAGCCCTTGTTGAGTGCTATCATTTAAGTTACATTTCACTTTCCAACGGTACTACTGCAGACAATTTGAAGCAGATATAGAATAACAATTTTCAGGTTAGAATAATAAGTAGGTAAATATATATATATATATATATATATATATATATATATATATATATATATATATATATATATATATATATATATATACACATACACATATACACATACATATATATACATATATATACATATATACATATATATATATACATACATACATATACACACACATAAACATACATATATATACATGCATGCATTAATTAGATGAGCAATAGAAACACCACTGGGGCTTCATAGCCATACATATCAAGGAGAGAGAGAGAGAGAGAGAGAGAGAGAGAGAGAGAGAGAGAGAGAGAGAGAGAGAGAGAGAGATAGAGAGAGAGAGAGAGAGAGTTTGTGGTATTCATTTCAGCAAAAGGAGTTATTCGTCCTTACTACAGATAAAGACACAGCCATGCATACTCATACACATCATTGTCATCTGAGGGTAACACAGCAGAGGAAAGTGCATGTACTTAATCGCATATACGTACTCATATAAACCTGAACATACATACATACATACACATAAACACAGTGCCATATAATGGAAGATAAATTTGGAAGGAAAAGAAAGAGAAAGACTGAAAGCCTTTCCCCTTCTCCACCCTTCAAATTATGTACGTGAGAGAGAATTACGTCAATTAATCCATTATCACTATTATCACAACCATTGCTACCACCATCATGATTATTATTATCATCATTATTATTATTATTATTATTATCATTATTATTATTATTATTATTATTATTATTATTATTATCATTATTATTATTATTATTATTATTATTATTATTATTATTATTATTATTATTATTACCATCATCATTACTACAGCTTTTGTATATAGATAGAGTTATGAATCAAAAGTAGTAATTATTGATACATATAGACATGCACATACATATACATATACACATATACATACATATATACATATAAATACATACATATATACATATACATATACACATACATGTACACATGTACACACATATACATACATATGAGCTCTTGAGGGAGGGGGTTAGAATACTTCCTCCATGTTCCCCTGCGTGTCGTAAGAGTAGACTAAGTGGGGCGGAGCGAAGGGAATGAAAGAACCCTTCTCTGTACTTTCTCTTCCCAGAAAGTCAGAGCATTATTCCTTTACTCAGCCACTCACCTTATAAGGGGAAAAGTGGCTTATGTATATAAAAAGGCATATGAGAGAGAGAGAGAGAGAGAGAGAGATTTATTTTATTTTATTAATTTATTGCGCCAAGGCGTCAGACATTACATGAGTTCATACAAATAATGCTTCAAATGGATATAAAATCAAGAATTGAACATGGTTTACAGGGAGGTGTACATATTGATAAAACATTGCTGCATACTAACACACAACTCACAGAATGGCAGCACAGAGTACATTATATGCAAAAGTAAAGCTCAGAGAAACGCAGAATGCACAAACAGAATTATATAGCAACATACAGAAAATATATGTATAATTCAATATAATTAATGGCCACCAAAGTGAGGAAAACGAGCAAGAATAACATCAAGGTTGTCATCATTAAGTAAAAATGAGCAGATCTGTATTAAGTTCTGACCTCGTGGTAAAACATCTCTCACTGCGGGGCACTGAAGACAATAGTGGTCAAGAGTGTTAGCATTAGTTCGGTCGCATAATTTACAGGAGGTGTACTGTGGCATATCTAGAGTCTGG
Source organism: Halocaridina rubra (assembly GCA_037179515.1). Taxonomy (NCBI): domain Eukaryota; kingdom Metazoa; phylum Arthropoda; class Malacostraca; order Decapoda; family Atyidae; genus Halocaridina; species Halocaridina rubra. The sequence goes on from JAXCGZ010004084.1 coordinate 56,749, forward strand.
GAGACCTGCCATAAAGGCCGATACCCCATTCTGAGCCGAGCACTAACTACATTGTTTTTCCGCACCATTAACCCGCGTCTGCGATACTTGTAGCGACTGTGAAGGAAGTGATCATGGTGCTGTATGGACACACTGTTGGCCCTCTCCGTGTCCCTGCGCTGGACCGTCATGGCAAACCCAGCTGAGTAGATGATGTTACGTAGGCATCGGAGGGAGGGCTCAGCGTCCACAGCATGCCCATCCAGCATACAGGCCGCCTTGGCATGACGATCCGCTGTGTCGTTGCCAGTCAGCCCAATGTGGGATGGAGTCCACAAAAAAGACACAACAAGAGAAGCATCCCGAGCGGCTGCGAGGCGACATAGTATATTTCCCACAGTACGGCCACAGATAGGTCTTGGCGAGGATAGGGCTTGTAGGGCCGATTGGGAGTCACAAATTATTACCCCATTCACTCGTCGTCGAACAAGGAGAGTCACGGCATCCAAGATGGCATTCAGTTCACAGTAGGTGGAGCTCGACGAGGTGGGTAGTCTACGGCCAATCCATGAATCAGCCGGCACAGGCGGCTCCATGGTGGGGGAAAACACAGCACATGCCGCCCTCCCATCTGCTTGCACAGAACCATCAACATAGACGTGGTGTGCTGCAGGGACAGACGTGGATACATCAGCGATAGTCTCCAGAGCTAACTGTCTCTGCAAGGGGGGATAGACATCCTTCGAGGTCGGTGTATATGTGACAGCGGGGAGGGGGACACGCCAGGGTGGTAAATCTGGGACAGCCGCCTGCACTGGCAGGTCGATGTCAAGGCCACGGAGAATGTCACTCACCACCCTGATAAGGTTATGACCTCCTGCTCGAAGTGGGAGCCTGGGTGCGTCTGGATCAAGGGACGTCCTCATGACAGCAGAGAAGTACGGAGCAAGAAAGGGGTAGTGAAGACACTTAACAGTAAAATAGGACACATTGGCATAAATCCTCTCCACAAGAGGGGGTAAGTTGAGCTCCAACTGCATACTCACAATACGGGTAGAGAGAGAACATCCCAAGATAAGTCTCATGACTCGATTCTGGAACTTTTCAAGTGGCTCGAGAGCTGGTTTAGGAAGTTGACACAAGGCAGGAGACAGATAGTCAACCACTGACCGAAGTAGTAGGATGTAGAGGGTCCTCACCACTGGGATGGAGACTCCTGCAGCATTGTTGGCAAGCCACTTGACAGGTGCAAAGCGGGGCTCCAGACGGTCAAGAAGGCTCTTCACAAAGAAATGAATTCGTTGACGAGCAGGTATAGCTGGGGTGATCCGGACAGGTGCACCTAAATACGTGTACTGTGTGCAGTGAGGGATGACATTACCACCCATGGCGAATGCGGGCAGTGCTCTGCAGTTGCGTGAAGTAAAAATCCTGCTTTTTTCTGGGGAGATAATAAGGCCACAGGAGGTAGCAGACACGTAAAAGTCATGGAGCATGTGCTGGAGGTCGTGAGTTGAGGTCGTGTGGATGCATATGTCGTCCGCATAGCAGGTAACTGTAGTACCGGGGATGACAGGAAGGAGGGAGAGTAGACGATGCATAAGGATATTGAATAGAAAAGGACTTAGCACACCCCCCTGAGGAGTACCCAGTTCAAACCGTTCATAGGAGCTATACGACCCTTTAAAAAGGACGCTTGATGTTCTGTTGCAGAGATATCCCCGTATCCATTTCAGTATGTTCCCCCGAACTCCAAAGTCCACCAGCTGGTCAAGAATAATTTCCTTGTTGGCTATATCGAAGGCAGATTAGAGGTCCAGGAAGGCGACCACACTGGTGGGAGAAAGACGGGTGTAGAGTTCAGCGAGGCAGTGATGTGTGCTCCGTTGTGGGAGGAAACCATAAAGACTGGGGGAGAGTTTATCCTGTAGACGGTGCATGAGCCGGGCAAGAAGGATGCGTTCAAACACTTTGCTGAAGCAGGAGGTGAGGGAGATAGGCCTAAATTTGTCGGTTCCAGGTTTTGGTAGAGGAATAATAGTGCTTCTGGTCCAGGCAGAGGGTACATGCCCCAAGCAAAAGCAAAGATTGAAGAGGCGCAGTAGGGGGTTACCAGGAACTTTCTGAAGAAGATGGAGAACTTGATATGTAAGACCATCCTCCCCAGGGGCAGTAGCCTTAATCCTAGCAAGAGCACGTCGTAGTTCATCCTCTGTGAATGGGATGTCATCCTCTTCATCCGTCTGTAGTAATGCACCCATTAGGCGGAGGTTACGAACACTGCGGTGGGTGGAGAGTGCCTCTTGAACGTTCCCGGGAAGGTTGCAAGTTTGTGACTGTGCTGACCAGGTAGTAATGAGGTCCTGAGCGTACTCAAGTGGACTGTGGTGTAGAGCACAGGTGGGTTTCTTCTTGACAGCCTTCCTTATAAGATGCCACATAGTCCCAGCGCTAGTCTGATGGTTAATACTATCCATAAATTTCTGCCAATACTCCGTGTGCACACACTTCTGCAGGGCAACTAGATCATCCCTCGCCAACTGATATTGGTGCAGGTGGTCAGGGGTGGGCTGTCTTTGAAAGGAGAGTCCAGCATCCACAGCTGTCCTTTCCGCCTGGGCAATACGCTGATCCAAAGTCCAGGAATGGGCCTCAGGGCGACGTGGAACGTGTGGTCTGAGAACATAATGCGTGTAGAAGTCATGTGTAGAATCCACCAGTGAGTTGTATAAGCTGTCTGGAGAAAGGAGATCAAAAGTGGGAAGGAGGTGAGAGATAAAGGAAATATAAGTGGGACAGTATTTGGGAGGGATAGAGATGCGGGTGCGGTGATGGGAGAGGGTAGCTGGAGTCTGAAGTATGGAGTATTTCAGGCTAAGGGCAACATGGTCAGAGAAGAGAGAAGGGATAGAAGAGCAGGAGACATTAGGTTCCACAAGGCCAGTTGTGAGAATGTGATCTACAGTACCCCCACGAGCGTGTGTGGCACCACCAGTATCCCAGCGGGTGAGGCGGTAGCGGCGGATGTAGTCGAGCAGAGGCTTGCCACCGCGATTGGGAGTGAGAGATGAGTCACCAAGGGCGGGGTGTCTGGCGTTAAAATCCCCCATATAGATCATTCCACTGTCTGTAGGTATTGGAAGGGCTGGTAGATTAATCACACCTGGGGCAGAGTAGACATTGCACAATCGAAGAGTACCATTCCCAACAGTGATTTCAAAGAGCTGAAAGGTCATATCAACTTGTGCAGAAGAACCAAGGAGCATGTGAGGTATGGAGGAATGAATGTAGGTAATGAGTCCTCTTCTGGTATAATGCACATATGAAGCATACCCTGTGAGCATAGGAGCCTCCTCCCCTGGTGGTGCACCACCAGGAAAAGCCTCTTGTATGAAAATAACCTGCGGATGATGACGATAAACATAGGCTCTAAGTGCAGTGAGTTTAGGAGAGTGTCTAATTCCAAAGGCATTCCAAGAGATGGCATGAAATTGTATGCGACTAGCGAATCTTATTCTTATTTTTGCGGAAGGCAGAAGTGGGCGGGGCACTAGCAGACAGAGCATGGGATGAAGAAGACCTGGGCTGCACATCAGTCAGAGAGAGAGAGAGAGAGAGAGAGAGAGAGAAGGTATTCCCTCCACCTTTTTTTTTTTCTCTCAAAGTTATAGAAATATCAGATAATATACAAGAAAGTAGACTAAGATGGTATGGTCATGTCGTTACTCTTTAATTTTTCTTCCAGAAAAGAAAATCGTAAACTCCTTGAAATGATAATGGTGATTAATAACACAATGTATTTGACCTCAGAAAATCAATTGGACGTGATTGTTTTTATATTGTTGCGGTTTAATTTTGAATTATTTAGTATTAACCTTCATTGTAATCTTGTGTGTGTGTGTGTGTGTGTGTGTGTGTGTGTGTGTGTGTGAGAGAGAGAGAGAGAGAGAGAGTAAAAATAATAATAATAATAATAATAATTAACCTTTATTTCCATTACAATACAATGGGTATTCGTCAGCCGGGGCAAGCCCCGACCCCCCACTGTGGTGCCCAACCACAGCAGTTCCTGCCAGTACACAGTTTAAACTCACGGTCTTGGACGGGAACCGATCTTTCGACCTCGTAAATGCGAAGCCAGCGCGTTACCACTGTACTAGCCAGCAAGAGAGAGAGTTTTTATTTAATTGTCCCCACAGCAAAGAGCCCTATGCTCGTTATTCCCTGTCTCCTAGTCGGTATAGTGTATTTACTCTCAAACACTTATCATAGCGATCCTTGAAATTATGTAAAGTATGAACATAGTAGATACTGTTTCCTCTCCTAGCGCGCGCATGTGTGCGTGTGTTTACAAACATGGCGTTTGTAAACCACATCGTGATTCTGCAAAACAAAATATCTGTTTTCTGTGAATATTATGACTAGGTTGAGTGTTTGTCCAGGGACGGGAAATATCGTAAAGTTATTGCATTGTCATGACCATTTGAAAAGGAAACAATAATTTTTTTTCTTTGTCGCCTCTCCATTACCTCATATCCACTTTCACTCACCTTTTGTTCTCCTATTCCTACCCTAAGGCTACTTGTTTCTATGCTGCATGGTCATGTTGTCTAGTGTCCGATTCCGTGGTGTTATGCCTCTGTTTCTATATGGAAATTTTACCTTCTCGAGATGAGCACTACACCACATTGTTCGTTTATTGAAATTCCTTCGTTTTTGTTTTCAATTTTTCGTTTTCTAAGACCTCTTTGTTTGTTTTTTACTCTCGTTTAGTAAGACCGCTTCATGTTTTCTATTTTTAATCTCATTGCCTTACTTCTTCAGCTTCTCATCCGTTATATTATGCAATCCATCTCACAGCCACAAAAACATGTAAGTTGATTGTCATTCTGTAAGGCGTGTTTATCCACGTGAGATCTGAAAGGTGTTTAGAATGACAGTATTAGCTGGGTCATTTTTTTTTATATGCCTGGTAGCAGCAATGAGAGTAATATATGTTGTTATTATTCTTGGTTAAGAACTTATTGGAACTGATGTTTTTTTTGTTTTCGTGTGTGTGATTACCCAATTGTGATTACCTAATTGTGTTTACGGGAAAGAGCCCAAAGCTCGTATCTTCCCGTCTCCTCATCGGTTCCATTTTAGACTTAGTGATACTTATCATACCTGTCCTTGAAACTATGGATTGAGATAGCATTAACTACCTCCTCGCTTAGCGAATTCCAATTATCAACTACTCTTACACTGAAAAAGTATTTCCTTACATCCTGCGAAGAAGTTTTCTTACGAAGCTTCAAACTATGACCTCTAGTTCTAGAGCCAGCCATATCAAAATATCGATCCCTATCCACTTATCATAACCATGAAGGAATTTAAAGACTGTCACCATATCCCCCCTCACTCTTTTAGCTTCGAGTGATGGCAAGTCTAATTCCCTCAGCCTCTCATCATAACTGAGATTGCGTATTTCTGGCACCAGTTTCGTGGCATGTCTTTGAACTTTTTCAAGCTTAGCTATGTGCTTTTTCAAGTGCGGATTCCAAAAGGGGGCTGCATATTCGAGTTTTGGCCTCACATAGGTTACATAAATATTTCTGAACATTTCCTTGTCCATGTGCCTGAAGGCTACCCTTACATTTGGTAAGAATGCATATGCTGCCCTTACTATGCCATTTATATGTATTTCTGGAGACAAATCTGCCAGTATGTTTACTCCTAGATCTCTCTCATTTTCTGTCTCTTGAAGTTGTACTCCAGCCACCGAGTAGTCAAGCTTGGGCCTTCTTGCACTTGTACCCATTCTCATTACCTTACATTTTGAAGTATTGAATTTCATTAGCCACTTTTCTGACCACTCATGCAGATTATTTAGATCCTCCTGAAGTTCTCTACCATTGTTCTCGTTTTTTACTTTCTTCACAATCTTTGCATCATCTGCAAACATATTCATGAAAGAATTTACAGACTCTGATAGGTCATTTACATATACAAGGAACAAAAGTGGCCCTAAAACTGAACCCTGTGGAACTCCACTACTAACTCTTCTCCATTCAGACACTGAGTGTCTTACTCTAACCCTCTGTTCCCTTCCTTCTAAGTAAGTTTTTATCCATTCCAAAACATTTCCACCTATTCTAGCCATTGATTGCAGCTTCCTAATAAGTCTCCCATGTGGAACAGTGTCAAACGCTTTCTGGAAGTCTAGGAATATGCAATCTGCCCAGCCCTCTCTTTCCTGTAAGATTTGGCTTATCTCATCATAAAATTCTAATAAGTTTGTTACTGTTGATCTACCTTCTCTGAAGCCATGTTGCCTCACTGACAAAAAGTTGAAGGATTCCAAGTGAAGAGAGATATGTTTCCTTAGTAGTTTCTCCATAACTTTGCAAACTAGGCTGGTCAAGGAAACTGGTCTATAGTTCAGAGCCGTATCCCTCCTTCCCTTTTTGAAGATAGGTATCACATTTGCTTGTTTCCAGCATCTTGGAATCTCCCCCGACTCCAGTGACTCCTTAAATATGATACTTAGTGCCACTGATATTGTGTTTGCGCATTTTTTAAGCACATGAGGGGATATGTCATCGGGACCTGTAGCTTTATGAACATGTAAATCCATCAGCGCTTTGCATACCTCTGTGGCTGTAAGGTTGATGTTCTCTAATACCGGCCCTTGAGCTTCTATCACTGCAATCTGAGGGGGTGGGGTATTTTCTACTGTAAATACTGACTGAAACTCCTTGTTCAATTCTTTGCAGATCTCTTCATCCGTCTCAGTGATGCTTCCATCCGCTCTCTTTAGCCTTAAAGCCTGTTCTTTTACCTTCAGTTTTCCTCTGATAAAGCTGTGGAAAAGCTTGGGATTTTCTTTAGCCTTCCTGGTGATGTCCCTCTCATAGTCTCTCTCTGCCTCTCTCCTTTTACTTAGGTAGTCATTTCTTGCTCTTTTGTAGGTTTGCCAGGCATTTATGTTTTTTCTCCTCCTATACCTTTTCCAGCATTTGTCTCTCCACTCCTTAGCTCTTTTACACCCATTATCGAACCATTTCTCTCTGGCATGAATTACACCTACTTTGGTGACAGGTATGCAGCAATCTACTATCTTCCCATATTTCTCACAAAAGATGTCATACATTTCTTGTACAGATTTGTTGTAAAATAAGGTTCTCCAGTCAATAGCTGCAAAAAACTCATTCATTTTGATGTAATCTCCTTTCGGATAGTTCCTCCTCATGTCCTCAGTGCCTCTACTCTCAGGAAGAATATCTTCAATGATATACTCCATCAACAACACAAAGTGGTCACTCTTTCCAATTGGTGGTTCATACTCAATTTTTTCAATATCCAACACATTATCTGTGAACACTAGATCAAGTAGTGATGGCTCATCCCCACCCCTGGCCCTTGTTGGTTCCATTACATGTTGGTGTAGGAAATTCCCTTGTACGCAATCTAGAAATCTTGCCCCGAATGAGTCCTCACCACTGTGTGGGTCAAGATTTATCCAATCTATCTCTTTATGATTAAAGTCTCCCATAATCAAAATCCTACATTTTTTTTCCCGTGCCATGTTAACAACTGAGTTTATGACTTCAATAGTACCTATATGTGTGTGTGTGTGTGTGTGTGTTTATTTATATTCATTCACTCTTCCAGGGACTTGTTAAATAGAATTGGTCTATTTTCAGCCATACTTGTAAATGACTGAATCCAAATATATTTTTTATTTATTTTTATCAAATTGTTTTTCTTCGTATTCATTTTATTTTATATTTTTTAAGTTGTCTCACTCTTCCAGGGAAGAGTAAATAGACCTGATCTATTTTCTTCCGCATTTTAAAAGTTTTGAATCTTTTTTTTTCTTAACTACATTTGTTTCCATGGCCAAAAAACAAAACAAAACAAAACATGACACGGGGCATTGCTTGAGATAATTTGCAAATGCTGATATGTTGGTCTTTGCGATAATATGAAAGATTAGCGATGGTGTTCTTTTATAAAAACATATTAAAATAATGGTCAGTAATTTTTTTTTATGAATGTGACACCAGGACGGGCCAAAAAATAAAATAAAATAAAACAGCCCCCAACGAGCCTGGGCACGAAGAATACACTAAGTAAAAAGTAACAGATGGAGAGTGTAATGACTTGTCAGATGTGAAGAGATAATAAGAGGTGTGTAATGAATATCCAAGAATATTCAGTGTTGATGTAGGCATAAAATATAACCGTAACTGAAGGAAGACTTAACATCGAACTGTCTGATTGAATGGGAATGATTGTATCAAAACAGTTTTAATTTACCAAATAAGGTCAAGTGATTGTTTTCCATCTAGTTTTCACAGTGGCTGTCTAACATCTTGCTAAATATTAGACATAGATGAATGGTAACAAGTCTTAGGAATTTTAAGCCTCTTGTGGCTTGCCAGTGGTCCCAAAATGTCTTAAATTTTCTTTATGCTGCCTCATGTAATTTCAAAGAGCGTTCACACCATTTATTTTTATAACTACTACTACTACTACTACTACTACTACTACTACTACTACTACTACTACTACTACTACTACTACTACTACTTCTTCTTCTTCTTCTTCTTCTTCTTCTTCTTCTTCTTCTTCTTCTTCTTCTTCTTCTTCTTCTCCTTCTACTACTACTACTACTAAGCAGTATTCTTGAAGAAGCGCAAAAAGTGCAGAGCTATATTTGCACCGTCGATATTTCCTATAATATTTTTCTTTTTTTATCAGAAAAATTTATATCATCGCCCAGATTCCTTCCTATTTCCTTCATCCTATCTCTCGCTCGTCCTCACTGGTGCAAAATACAAATATCATGGCTGTAAATCATCTCTGTAAAAGACCGGTTTCAGAGTTCGCCCCTCGATGATTGCGAGAAGACTCAAAACTTCGTCGGCTCTGGTGACCGCTTTAATAATTGGACTGACTCAGATCTTGCAGGTATATTCGATAACAAGGTGTGATGACCCTATCATATGCAGTTCTGGCAAATGAAATATAACCACTATTCGTTTTTATCAGGCCACAGGGTCTATATAAAAACAGTTCCGGGCATTTCGTCTCCAGTTCAATCATCAAAGCGGTCACCAGAGCCGACACAACTTCAGCACAAACTAAAGTTTGCGCTGAAGTTGCGTCGGTTCTGGTGACCGCTTTGATGTTTGAACTGGAGACGAAATGTCCAGAACTGTTTTTATATAGACCCTGTGGCCTGATAAAAACGAATAGTGGTCATATTTTATTTGCCAGAACTACATATGATAGGGTCATCACACCTTGTTATCGAGCATACCTTCAAAATTTGAGTTAAGGTGAATATGATAGAATTGTCGATTCTCATGAATGAAATGTAATCTGGCGCGGTGGTAGCGACTGGGGCTGGTAATATACCATTCGCAGGGTTGATAATGGATTGAGATTGGATTAGCTTTCACTGTCTAATGCCGTTACCAGTGAAACTGGGCTATCACTGGGGGGTCGGTGATTCCTATAGGTCTGCCTAATTATTCAGCTTTTACCTGGAGATCACTGGTTCCACGTGATTGGAAAGGGGGCTTGAGTCCCAGCTATTTGGTAGGTATATAGTCAGGCTCTTTGGTACAACTATCCCTTGCCTTGGCCTTTCGTTACAGGTCTGCCTAATTATTCAGCTATTACCTGGAGATCTCTGGTTCCACGTGATTGGAAAGGGGCTTGAGTCCCAGCTATTTGGTAGGTATATAGTCAGGCTCTGTGGTATCACTATCCCTTGCCTTTGCCTTTCATTACTGGTCTGTCTAATTATTCACGCGAACCCAGTGATCTCCAGGCAGTGGCTGAAGAATCAGGTGGACCTATAGGAAATCACCGACCCCCAATTATTATTGCCCAGCTTAATCGGTAATGACATGAAACAGTGAAAGCTAATCAAACCCCTGGCCAGAATCTAACCTAGGGCCATTGTACTGCTTAGAGTCAAGATATTCTGCCATACTTCACTTCCTCTATCCGGTACTTTTGCGTCAAGAAAAGAAATGGAGGAGGGTTTAAAGCGTAGCTCAAACATAACCCATATTTGCCGACAAAGACTTACAAGGAATGCGAGATTATAATTATTTTTTTCTTATCACAATGGATAGGTAATAATGATAATGATCATAATAATGATAATATAGCAGTGACAACAATGACAACAGCTTCAATCATAATAATAATAATAATAATAATAATAATAATAATAATAATAATAATAATAGTGGTAATAATAATAATAATAATAATAATAATAATAATTATAAGAAGAAGAAGAAGAATATTAATAATAATAACAAAAACAATAACAGTTATGATGGTAATATAACAGTGACAATAATAATAATAATAATAATAATAATAATAATAATAATAATAATAATAATGATGAAAATAATAGTAATAATAATAATAATAGTAGTTTGAAAAATTGTGTCATGATAAGTGCGACTTTATATATATATATATATATATATATATATATATATATATATATATATATATATATATATATATATATATATATATATATATGTTTGTGTGTGTGTGTGTGTAATATTTAAATAAAAACAAATTTCTTTTCGACATCTTTATTATATTTTCTTATAAATTTTGCTAATAGTAAATGAGAGGGCGAATAAACACTAGTAGCATTGATGCAATTTTATGTATGTTTCACCCTAAGCAGTGAAAAGGATTATTATTTTTCGTTGAGGCATTGACATTTTCTCTCTCTCTCTCTCTCTC
>JAXCGZ010004084.1:70000-80000 GCA_037179515.1 Halocaridina rubra
TCTTCTGCCATTAATACAGGTAATCCATAATATATTACTCTTGAGTACTAATCGCAGAGTGCTCTTCTGCCATCAGTCAATTATTACACTATATTTTATTCTTAATTTTTTGCTATGATATTTAAAATGAATTGCGAATTGTATTAATATTTTATTTATACATAACCAAATATAGATTGTAATGTTTAACAACTGCAGTATCACTGGGAGTGCCCATGTACACATGTTCCCATGTACAGTTATCTGAATTAAAAAGAAAAAAGAAAAAAATATTATATATATATATATATATATATATATATATATATATATATATATATATATATATATATATATATATATATATATATCTTTTACTCTGACTCCATTATTGAGTACACTATTAGATGTATGGGGCCAGAAGAAAAAACAGTATTCATGTTATAGTTAGTCAGTAGAGTAAGAGAGAAATATGGTGTAACTAATTCCAAAATTAAAAAAAAAAATTTCAAGACGGTCTCGAAAAAAGTAAAAATGTTTTATTATGCACTTCAAAGCCATATTCGGTATTGTTAGAAACCATATTGATTGTTAATTTAAAAAAAAAATTAAAGGTTTTATTTTTAAGACGATCCATAAGAAAACTGAAACCGCTTTGATTGAAACCTCAAGCCAGAAACCATGCTATTGTATCTTTTTCTCTAAAAGTAATACTTGTTTTCAGTTGAACTATTCGCGAATATCATTGATTACACTCCTATTAATTTAATTAAATTGTTCCGGTTTTACGTCACGGACTCCCTTTTCTACCAAGGGCTAAGACGGTTGCCTTCTTGCGAAGGACTTGTTTTGGCAGATGTAATCGTTACCCTGAGTGCATACCCTTGCTAATCTCAGACCGTGACGGGGCGCAAACCCTCGACCTGACGCCTCAGAGTCGCGGACGCTACCGCTTAAGCCACGATGATTACTATTAATTTAATTTAATTAATTAAGTAAATAAATCTCTTGGAACAATATTTTTTAACTACCTTACATATTCTTTTGGGTATTTTAAAGTAGATTCATTATATGCTAATTGATTAATCTCATATGCCAAGAGTTAAGATTCTTCATGTACTGGAGTATTATGGGACGGTACAACATGGGGAAAGCTTATTTTTTTTTTAGTATGAGCAATCCCTACAAAATGTTAAGGTTTTTTCTTGGTGCATTAGTAGTAGTAGTAGTAGTTTATTGACAAATACAATTTTTTTTTTTCACAATACAATGAATTACAAAGACAATAAAAACAAATAATAAAAAACATGAAGATACCAACAATATCATCACTTATTTGTCCATTAAAAAAAGAAACATTACAATATATTCAACTTAATACGAGTTACCTCATACACCATTATTTAATATTACATTCAACTTCCTGTAAATAATTTCAAAACCTCATTAACATATTTACATAAATCTACGAAATTAAAATCTTCATTCAGCAAATTATCCAAAGAAGTAAAATCTAATTGATTATAAGCTTCACGAATATGTTGTGATCAAGGGCACTCCAGCAAAACGTGACATTCATCTTGTACTATAATATTATTACAATTACATACTCTAGCCTCTCTGGGTAACCTACTCCACCTTCCTGTCTCTATCTTTAAGTTGTGAGACATTAATCTCAATCTGGTAAAAGATACTCTTAAATAGTTAGGTATATATACACTCTTTATATATCTTATGCACATCAAGACCAGAGTTAAGCTCAGATCGGTAATTAACAAACTTACTAGCACTGTCTGGCTTACAGCGTATCTGTTGTTTTAGTTGTTTCATCGTAAATCCATTCGTTTCACCTTCCAAACAAGGTGACAGCATTCTAAAACCTGGTGTATTCTCTGGCCTATTTCTTCTTCTTCTTCGTCTACATCTTTTCCCACTTTTATGTGGGGTCGATGTTTCTGGCCAGTTTTCTCCATTTGTGATTTTTCTCGTTATCTGTACTGGCCATATTTTGGTTTTGGCAAAATTTTTATGGCCGGATGCCTTTCCTGACGCCAACTCTCCCCATCTACCCGGGCTTGGGACTGGCACCAAGTTGAGGCTGGCTTGCCCCCCTCAGTGGCTGGGTTTGTATTCGCTCGCCTACATTTTTAGCAATTTATGTCATCGACGTCTTTGTGTGTTTTATTTTGAAATACCTGATTTTGTCACTGTTCATCACTATCAATGGTGTTTAGGCCTTTACCGGTTCTCTTTTAAGAACCTCACCGCTGGGGCATTGAGAGATAGTGTGTCATCGGATTGGGTTTTTGTTTAGCCAGCGGTGGGCCCCTTCCCAATCCTCCACACGTCTCCATAGCCAAGAGACCAGTTTGTTTCCCCTCCTTCAGCCTAGGCCGCCACCTAGGCTTCGGGAGTGCCTCCTCCTGAGGAGACCACGCTTCTGGAACAGAAGTAATCTTGGCCTACACCAAGAGCTACTTCTGCCCGTCCACGAGGGAAGGGTGGCGAGCAGAGTAAGGCAAGACTCAACCCTTTTATCCCCTGCTTGGGATGGTTTTGTCCTACCTTACTGGCTGTTCGCCTGATCCGTAAACGGATAACTTATTCATAACAATTGAGCTTAAGACTTATTGACACATATCCAAGTTGACTACTTTGATAATAACTATTGCGAAAGACTCACAATGACGCTTGGGACCGGCACCAAGTTGAGGCTGGCTTGCCCCCCCCCCTCAGTGGCTGGGTTGAAAATAATTCATGTCTGAACATGTAAACGTTTATCATTTATCTTTTGTTGTTTAGGCCTTTCCCGGTTCTCTTTTAAGAACCTCACCGCTGGAGCATTGAGAGATAGTGTGTCATCGGATTGGGTTTTTGTTTAGCCAGCGGTGGGCCTCTTCCCAATCCTCCACACGTCTCCATAGCCAAGGGACCAGTTTCAGCTTCCCCTCCTTCAACCCAGGCCGCCACCTAGAGGTTTCGGGAGGAGTCACCTAGACCCCACTTCCATCGGGAGGAGGATACTACCTTTGGTTAGATCCACTGAGGCCTCAGTGGAAGCCAAAGGAAGCATGGCCTCCCCTTGAGGAAGAGGGGTAGTTGTTTCCATTCGCATCTGGAGAAGATATCATGGCCGACCCCAAGAAGTACTTCTGCCAGTCTACGAATGGAAGGGCGGGGGGCAGAGCAAGAGTCAACCTTATCCCCTGCTTGGGATTGCATATCCCTGATATGGGATTGCATAGTCTTCCCTTCCTAACTGCCCGCCTTAACCGTAAACGGTTCACTTTTTCATGACATCTGAGCTTCAGACCTGATGCTCACTGAGTGGGACTTCTATTGCGAAATAATGCTACACTGAGTGGGACTTCTATTGCTAAATAATGCTCACTGAGTGGGACTTGAGATCAAAATTACGTTCTGCTTCAAGGACGAAATAATATCAACTTTTTGCAAGTCTATTGACCATATCTTGTTTAATAACAGGAGACATTTTAAACTTTGTGATGGAGGGTGTGTTCATCAACTTAAGGGCTAATGTGGAGTTGCCCGTGGCGTTGATGCAGATTCTGGCTAAATTGAAGATGAGCTGTTTTTGAAGACGTCCAAAGACATTTTTTAAATTCGTGATGGAGTGTGTTTATCCGCTCATTTCTTGGTAGATGGAAGACTTTTTATTCCAGAAAATGTTATGCCCATGATGTTGATCCAGATTCTTGCTATATCCGAAGATTTGATGTGTTTGAAGACGCCATTTCCAGTTCTGGTTATCTCTCTATATTAATCTTACTTTGCATTTGAAATGTATAAGAAACTTTTTTCTCTCCGGGAGTCTTCAATGTAGGGAATATACCATTATGGTGAAGGGCGGAGCTAGGGGACTGGGAATCCCCTCCTCTGTGTTCACTTCCCACAAAAAGTCAAAATATTTTCTTTGACTCAGCCACCACCCTTATAAGGGGGAATATGGCTTCTGATATATATATATATATATATATATATATATATATATATATATATATATATATATATATATATATATATATATATATATATATATATATAATAATGATAATAATAATAATAATAATAATAATAAAAATAATAATAATAATGATAATAATAATAATAATTAGCATATCTTTCTTCTCATTTTTACTTTTTTTTTCATATTTAGACGTTTGTCTCCAGAACCATATATTTTTTGTCTCTTATTTTATCTTGTTTTCTTATAATTTATTTTTGCATTTCCGATGGTTTTTCCAGCTGGAGCTATGGAGAGATTTATTTGGCCACTCACACTGAAGGCGCCATCTTGCCTCTATAACTCGCCTGTCTGCCGCTACGCCTGTTTACTGTGGCTGTACTTAACCTAAAATACACATAGATAGGCTAATAACACACGAAGTAACACCACGTGGTTGGTGTTACTTGGATGTGGGTTTCTGAAAAACGAGCTAGAGGAAATATGGCGTCTTGTTTTTGCTGAGCATGGCCGAACGCGACTCGATCTATGACTCTGGTTCCAGCTAATCGGGTATAAATTCCCCAATAATATGCATCATTGTTACCAATCAATAAGAGTGATAATAGTATGCCTCTGAATAGGAATTCCGCTCTAATGTTTAACCGAGGAATACCAGATTAATCATCCTGGCTCTTGCTAATGAGGTCTCAGCTGTCAAAATACACAAGACAAAACACACTTTAAAAATCATTATCATTAGCTGAAGAGAATGAGGTACGCAAACACCCCCTTGCGTCACCCCCCACCTACGCGCGTATTTGAACACTCTCAGTTCCGGTTTTACGTCACGGACTCTCTTTTCTACCAAGGGCTAGGACGGTTGCCTTCTTGCGAAGGACTTGTTTTGGCAGATGTAATCGTAACCCTGAGTGCATGCCCTTGCTAACCTCAGACCGTGACGGGGCGCGAATCCTCGACCTGATGCCTCAGAGTCGCGAACGCTACCACTTGAGCCACGGCGACTCTCTCGGTGTCATCTCTAATTTTTTTTTAAAATATATTTTCGCTAATACTTGCATATTTGATCCTATCAAGAGAAATTATACATATTTAAACATGAATATTAAATAATACATGTATATATAAATATATACATTTCGTTTAAACATTGATAGACTTATATATATTAATTGTAGATGGACTTGAAACAAAGTAAGCCTAGATTAGAATATAAATAATTATCCATATTGGTGTCCATTTTTTTTCTTAATATTGCATTATTTAGGCTTTTTTTTCTTTCTAGATTTCCTTTCTTGGGATGTATTCTTTTTCTTCATTTGGGTATTCTTGCAAAATAAGAATATAAAGAAAAAATCCATTAATGTGTGAAAATTCGCTTGATATTAGTGACTCCATTGCAGTGTTCTTGATGTTAACATAGCCTAACCTAACCTACCCTATATATTTACGGGGTTCTTTAACTTTACAAGTGATTCTGAGGGTTCCTCATCTTTACAACGTCCGTTGCTCTATTTGGATAGTTGATTATATTTTTTTATTATGTACTCTAGGATTAGAATTTATCTAGAGGACAATGATAGCAGTTGATTATAGGTTTTATAGGACGGATTTAGTTATTGTGCTTGAATAAAATTATTTTCATCTTAGTCTTTTTCAAAGAATGATATAAAAATTGTCAATTTTAATATCATGAGATGGTATTTATAAGGTATAGTAGTAGTAGTAATAGTAGTAGTAGCAGTAGTAGTAGTAGTAGCAGTAATCGTAGTAATAATAATAATAATAATAATAATAATAATAATAATAATAATAATAATAAGAAGAAGAAGAAGAAGAAGAAGAAGAAGAAGAAGAAGAAGAAGAAGAAGAAGAAGAAGAAGAAGAAGAAGAAGAAGAAGAAGAAGAAGAAGAACAACAACAACAACAACAACAACAACAACAACAACAACAAGGAGGAGGGGGAGGAGGAGATGAAGAAGAAGAGGGAGGAGGAGGAAGAGGAGGAGAAGAAGAAGACGAAGAAGGAGAAGAAGAAAGTAAGTCGTAATTAGTGAGTTGACGTCAAGATGAGATCTTCCTTCCTTTTGTCTGTTAAACTTTTGATATATAGACTATAATATATGTATATACGTAAGATAAATTGATTCCATTGTTCTAGAAAGGAAGTACGTACGTACATACGTACAGATGTACAATTTTATCATAGTTTTATTTTGCTTTTGTGAACACATGTGGACCACGTTAGCCGAGTGAACAAAATCCTCGACTTGGGATTTGACAGACCCACGATCGAACCCACCGTGAGGCGTTAAGAAGGGCATCCATTCTTACTTTCTTAGTCAAGCTCTTTCTGTTTCCACCCCCATAATGGGGATTAATACTGACAAAAATAAAAACAAGTGAATACTTGATAACAATAAATCTTATTTTCTTAGCATTTTAATTACGGATTTCATTATTTATGTCAATCTTAGAGAATTGTTTAATTATATCCAATATTACATTGTAATAATTATTCTATATAATGTTAATTTGTGTTTATATGATGTCTGTTGTGTTGTTTATATACTCGTGTATTGAAAGATACTCATTGTATAAAATTGATAGTTATTATTATTATTATTATTATTATTATTATTATTATTATTATTATTATTTTTATTATTATTATTATTATTATTATTATTAATGTTGTAGTTGCTATTATTATCATTATTATTATTATTATTATTATTATTATTATTATTATTATTACTATTATTATTAATGTTGTAGTTGATATTATTATTATTATAATAATAATTATTATTATTATTAATGTTGTAGTTGCTATTATTATTATTATTATTATTATTATTATTATTATCATCATTATTAATTATTGAAACTTATCATTGATTTACTGACGATTATTCACAGGCAAATATCTTCATAAAGTCCAATATGATATATAGATGAAAGGAGGGGGGGGGGGAGAGGAGGAAGATTTTGCGTATATTAGAAAGTTTACGAGAAATTGTGAAAGTTTTCTCATGATGTACGTGAGGGGGGGGGGTAGAAGTTAGGCGCCAAAAGAAAGAAAAAAAAAGTTATATTTATTACATCATTTGATTAAAATGTGGGACACTTTTCACTTCTGCTAATGAATACAAATGTGTAATAGATTAATAATAATAATAATAATAATAATAATAATAATAATGATAATAATGATAATAATAATACACATGCATATATATATATATATATATATAATATATATATATATATATATATATATATATATATATATATATATATATATATATATATATATTGGGCCTGCTACATGACTTGAAAAGTCAGTTTTATTTATCTCGACTATAAAATATTGAGTCACTGAGAAAATTGTCAAAAGAAAGTCCCATTTTGTGCATCATAGAAAATTCTCTCTCTCTCTCTCTCTCTCTCTCTCTCTCTCTCTCTCTCTCTCTCTCTCTCTCTCTCTCTCTCTCTCTCTCTCTCTCTCTCTCTCTCTCTCTCTCTCTCTCTCTCTTCTATGCTGTATGCATTCACTCAAACTATAAAAAATTATGCATGATGTTTATTCTGATATTATATTGTGATGTTCACTGTGTAAAGTTTGTGGAATTATTATTATTATTATTATTATTATTATTATTATTATTATTATTATTATTATTATTATTATTATTATTATTATCCTCTCAAAATAAGAAATTAAAGAATATGAAAAACTAAATAAATAAAAAAATAAATTGCAAGGAACTGCACGTACAATTTTAACTGTCGAAAAATATGTGACAGTCATTGTCTTGTACAGATACAAAAATGTAGTCACCGTGGCTCAAGCGGTAGCGTCCGCTACTCTGAAGTATCAGGTCGAGGGTTCGCGCCCCGTCACGGTCTGAGGTTAGCAAGGGCATGCACTCAGGGTAACGATTACATATGCCAAAACAAGTCCTTCGCAAGAAGGCAACTGTTCTAGCCCTTGGTAGAAAAGGGAGTCCGTGCCGTAAAACCGGAACATTGTGTTGTACAGATACAAATATCTCTCTCTCTCTCTCTCTCTCTCTCTCTCTCTCTCTCTCTCTCTCTCTCTCTCTCTCTCTCTCTCTCTCTCTCTCTCTCTCTCTTTATTTATTTTTTACACAGGAAAACAGCACTTGGCTTGCTTTGTCCATTGCGTGCAAGTGCGTATATGCGTATGTATTGTATTTTACTTTCCACCGGAAACCGGAAAACGCAAATTTGATTTTGTGTAAGTACATTATCAATCTTCTTTAGGGTAAATGCATTGTCGAATCCATGTAAAAAAAGTCACAAGTAAAATATTCACAGGAAAAGTCTAACCTAACCTAACCTCACCAAACCTAACCTGTGATATTTTATACCTGTGACTTTACTTCCGGCCACGGCATTATCAAAGCCCTTTAATTTCTAATTAGGTCAGCAAGCACTTAATGTCCTTATTATCTATATATATATATCATCAGTCTCAACTTCTTAAGTAAGCTCTTAAAATATTTATCTGTTTATATATAAGAACCATATTTTTAATCTTTATAAAGGGAATGGCTGAGTCAAAGCATAATACCTTGACGCTTTGCGAGAAAAAAATACCGAGGAGGGAGTCCCCAGTCCCCTTTCTCCGCCTCATTTAGTCGACCTTTACGACACGTAGGGGAACAAGGAGGCAGTATTTTTGCCATCCTCCCTCAAAGGGGGGGTGAATCTTAATAATTATATATATTACTACCCCCCTAATTTTTTTTCTTACATTATAAGTTTTGCACCGAAAGTATTGATAATTTTTTAATGTTACCCGACCCCTACTTTTTGACTAAAGTAAGGTTTAGAATTAAAATCTTTATATATATATATATATTTTTTTTTATGTTACTAGCCCTTTTCATTTGTCCTAAGAAAGATGCTTAAATTCTCTACTGTATGCACCGTTTTATGCACCACAATTAGTCCCGACACGCCTGAGCTGGGGGATTAAGACGCTTAAAATCTTTATTAGATATAATTGTTGAAAGGTATGTTTTAATGTTTTTCTATACAATAATTATAAACTTTACCAATACTGTTGTATATCAGTATGTATATTATTCTATTTGTATATGTATACCTTGCTTATTATTGTAGAGCGTTTCATCTTAATATATACATATAAACTAAATATGTTTAGAATACAGATGTGTTTTCGTGCACTAAAGTTTGCAAGAAACTTTTTACCAATGGCGCCAAACGTCACGTAAGAACCAAAATACAAATATATGATCTCGAAATGTGTTCAAACTCTCCAACCTGTAAGGTGAAATAGATGATTTCTTCTTCTTCTTCTTCTTCTTCTTCTTCTTCTTCTTCTTCTTCTTCTTCTTCTTCTTCTTCTTCTTCTTCTTCTTCATCATCATTGTTATCAGTAGCTATCAGCCTAACTACCTTTTGTATATTACATAATGTCAACATTTTATTATTAAGTTAGACAGTCACGATTAAACACAAAATAAATACGATTTATACACACACACACATACATACATACATACATACATACATACATACATACATAATATGTTTGTGTATGGTTGGCCCATGGCATCACCCACCCGTTGCGGTACTACAACTGAAAGTCTTTTGGACATGAATGTTAAATTTACCGTCAGTTACGGTTCTTTTACTATGCCTACACCTACACTGAATACTTTGGCGTATTCGTTACTCATCTCTCATTATCCCTTCACATTTGACAAGTCACAATACTCCCCTGCTGTTTCTCTTTGTTTTAGGCTTGTTTGTTGCCCGTGCCAGGTGAGGGCAATTTTCTTTACCAATATATATATATATATATATATATATATATATATATATATATATATATATATATATATATATATATATATATATATATATATATATATATATATATATATATATATATATATATATATATATATATATATATATATATATATATATATATATATATATATATATATATATATACTCATTGTTGATTGTTGAACA
>JAXCGZ010004084.1:85000-86493 GCA_037179515.1 Halocaridina rubra
AAGATGCTAAAGGCGAGAAGGTGTAAGTTTATTTGGATAATTTTTAGAGGGGCTGTTTTTTGTTTTTATTGGAGTGTTTTGATTGTGTTTTGTGAGGAATTGTTACTTAATTTATGTTAGAAACGCAAGTCCTCTCTCATTTTGCAATTTTTTTACTCCAACAGAGCTGTAGCACTTTTAAAACGAAGTGTCACTTCTCTCATTTTGCATTTTTTGTGTTCAAAAAAAGCTCTTTAAGTTCTCATGCTAATTGCTATGAATATAACCTTTTTGCATTATTGTAACCATTGGTTGATATACTGTATAATGTTTTTATTTGCATATGTTTGAAACTTTTCCTGCACACAAACAGAAATTTGCATATTATATCTCCAATTTCAGATTATTAGCCTGCACACAGTTTCAGCCAACAGATGCCAGGAGAGCGTTTCCTTGCTTTGATGAGCCAGGGTTGAAAGCCACATTTGAGATATATCTAGGAAGAACTGAGAACATGTCATCTATATCAAACATGCCTATCTATGAAACTTTTCCAATGTACGTTTTGAGTTACTGTATTTGTGTTGTAAGAATATTTGAAGTTTCCATTTTGCTGTGCATGCCTAAAGAATGAGATATATATATATATATATATATATATATATATATATATATATATATATATATATATATATATATATATATATATATATATATATATATATATATATATATATATATATATATATATATATATATTTGTGTTTGTGTTACAGGTATAGAAGCTCCCCAACTTATGAACAACCAAGTTACAAACATTCACAGATACGAACAAAAACCTATCCATTATCTACCCATGCATTAATGTATGTTTTACTGCACTTTACTGCAATATTACATTACATATTACTGTATTAAAATTCAATAATACTATATGCTTTCAGTTTTATGTAGTAGTTAAGTGTTTTAAGATTAAGTGCTGGACAATACTGCATATGTATGTACTGTACAGTACTTTTTTTCACCTAAAAACAACTTACGAACAATTTTACTTATGAACAGACTTCTGGAACCTAACATGCTCATAACTTGGGAGTGTCTATAATTGAAAGAAATACTCATTTTTTTAAAAGAATGCTGAGCATTCATGGATATTGATCTAATGAAATGTCTGATTAATTTCTTAAAACAGTGAAGGCCAAGACGGCTGGCTCTGGGACCATTATAACAACAGTGTACCAACATCATCGTATTTAATTGCCTTCGTAGTGTCTGATTTTGTCCACATGAATTCTACATATAACGATCACGTGCTTTTCAGAGGTAAGGTTTTGCTTAGTACTTTGCTTTAATCATAAGAAAAATGTTGCCATAATTGTCTTCATTATTGCTGAATTAATATGCTGAGTCAGTGCCTCTTTTTGCTCTTTTCTGATAACAATTAAGAAGTGGCTTTCAGCAAAATATAAGTTGTTAAAAAATATATCTTGGAAGTTAATTACAGCATTTTGAAT
>JAXCGZ010004085.1:10000-15000 GCA_037179515.1 Halocaridina rubra
GCTTCTATCACTGCAATCTGAGGGGGTGGGGTATTTTCTACTGTAAATACTGACTGAAACTCCTTGTTCAGTTCTTTGCAGATCTCTTCATCCGTCTCAGTGATGCTTCCATCCGCTCTCTTTAGGCTTAAAACCTGTTCTTTTACCTTCAGTTTTCCTCTGATAAAGCTGTGGAAAAGCTTGGGATTTTCTTTAGCCTTCCTGGTGATGTCCCTCTCATAGTCTCTCTCTGCCTCTCTCCTTTTACTTAGGTAGTTATTTCTTGCTCTTTTGTAGGTTTGCCAGGCATTTATGTTTTTTCTCCTCCTATACCTTTTCCAGCATTTGTCTCTCCACTCCTTAGCTCTTTTACACCCATTATCGAACCATTTCTCTCTGGCATGAATTACACCTACTTTGGTGACAGGTATGCAGCAATCTACTATCTTCCCATATTTCTCACAAAAGATGTCATACATTTCTTGTACAGATTTGTTGTAAAATAAGGTTCTCCAGTCAATAACTGCAAAAAGTCATTCATTTTGATGTAATCTCCTTTCGGATAGTTCCTCCTCATGTCCTCAGTGCCTCTACTCTCAGGAAGAATATCTTCAATGATATACTCCATCAACAACACACAGTGGTCACTCTTTCCAATTGGTGGTTCATACTCAATATTTTCAATATCCAACACATTATCTGTGAACACTAGATCAAGTAGTGATGGCTCATCCCCACCCCTGGCCCTTGTTGGTTCCATTACATGTTGGTGTAGGAAATTCCCTTGTACGCAATCTAGGAATCTTGCCCCGAATGAGTCCTCACCACTGTGTGGGTCAAGATTTATCCAATCTATCTCTTTATGATTATGTCTCCCATAATCAAAATCCTACATTTTTTTTCCCGTGCCATGTTAACAACTGAGTTTATGACTTCAATAGTACCTATATGACTTTCCTCATAAACTTCAAGCCTATTTTGGTTCCTTGGTGGGTTGTATACAACAGTTATTATAATGCTCTCTGACCCAGTATTTATGCGAGCAACAAGAAATTCCTTGAACTCACTTTCTATAGCCAAGTTTATTTCTTCAACTTGAATCCTTTTACTTATGAGCAGTGCTATCCCTCCACCAGTCCTCTCAGATCTTTCAACCCTTAGTATTCTGAAGCCCTTAGGAAAAACTGTGACACTGTTTATGTCCTCACTCAACTTAGTCTCTGTAATTGCTACTATATCTGCCTTACTGTTGTGAATCCTATCTTTTAATTCTACTGCCTTACCAGCTAATCCATCAGCATTTGTGTATAACAATCTTAATGAGGCCCCATCCCCTGATCTTCTGTCATTATTTTCTTTATCTTCCCTTTGTCTGGAAGAACTCTGTAACGAAAATTTTTCTTCTGTTCTTCATTTCTTTCATCATTTAACCTTCTTGCCTCTTGCAACAAGTTTTTGATCTTTCCCATCTCTTCCTGTGTTCTGTATCGTCTACTGAACACTTCTTCGAATTCTTGAAGGTCTTTTAGACTTCTTTTTCTCAACAATATTTCCCTACATGTTTCCCCTCTCTCAAAGGTTACTTTTGTTGGTCTCGGCTTTCCTTCCCTCGAATATTTACCTAGTTGGTGTATGTCTACAATATCCTCAGGACCACAAACTACTCCAAGCTTTCTTATCAGGTCTACAACCCTAGCTTTATTTTCTTCAAGTCTCTCCTGCCATGTTGGCTCCTGGGATTCACTTATGCCTGAGATTACCACTGTCTTCTCCTTATCAAGTGCCTGTCTGATGAGTGGGTTTGCCCTTTCCATCACAACGTCTTTCATTTTTTCGATTACTGTCTCTTTATAGTCAACTGTGTGTATGTTTTCCAGTGCCACCACCTTTACAGCCTCTTTTAGTGCCACATTCCCCTTTAGTGCATCAGCAAAGGAAGTTTTCATGGCATCATTTTCCATATTCAGCTCCTGGAACTCTTTTCTGAACTGTTCAATGTTTTCCTTAATCTGGACATTCCAAGCAGCAATCTCGTCTCTCTCAGAAGAGAGCAGTGAACTAACATCTAATTCCTTTAGGTTGTCATTCAGCTGTTTGTTCTTATCTTCTTGTTTAGAAATTCTAGATTCTAGTTGACTCTTTTCCCCTTCCAGCTTCTTTATTCTTTTTTCTAGTTCCTTTCTCTCCTGCCCTTGTGCTTTATTTGCTTCCTCCAAAGATCTTATTTGCTCTCTGAGTGTTTAATTCTCTTTCATTTCTCCATCCATATTCCGAATTTTATCATCAAGGCTTATAACCATTGCCTCTAATTTCTTGATTTTCTGTTTAAGTCCCCTAATGGCTACCCTAATGTGTGTGTGTGTGTGTGTGTGTGTGTGTGTGTGTGTGTGTGTGTGTGTGTGTGTGTGTGTGTGTGTGTGTGTGTGTGTGTGTGTGTGTGTGTGTTTAATTACCTACTTGTACCTATGGAAAAGAACCTCAAGCTCGCAATTTTCCGCCTCCTGGTCGGTTCCATTTTGTATTTAGTGATATTTATCATACTTGTCCTAAAACTATGGAATAAGTTAGTATTAAGTACCTCCTTCCTTAGCAAATTCCAATTATCAACTACTCTTATACTAAAAAAGGACTTCCTTTCATCCTGCATAGAAGATTTCTTACGAAGAATCAAACTATGACATCTAGTTCTAGTGCCAACCATATCAAAATATCGATATCTATCCACTCTGTCATAACTATGAAGGAATTTAAAAACCATCACCATATCCCCCTCATTCTTCTAGCTTTGAGTGGTGGTAGGTCTAATTCCCTCAGCCTCTCATCAAAACTGGCACCAGTTTTTTGGCATGTCTTTGAACTTTTTTCCAATATTACTACGTGCTTTTTCAAGTGTGGATTCCAAAAGGGGACCGCATATTCAAGCTTTGGCCTCACATAGGTTACATAAATATTTCTGAACTTTTCCTTGTCCATGTGCCTGAGAGCTACCCTTACATTAGCTAAGAAAGCATATGCTGCCCTTACTATGCCATTTCTATGTATTTCTGGAGGCAAATCAGCCAGTATGTTTATTCCTAGATCTCTTTCATTCTCTGTCTCCTGAAGTTCTGCTTCTGCCACTGAGTAAGTAGTTAAGCTTGGACCTTCTTACACTTGTACCCATTCTCAATACCTTACATTTTGAAGTGCTAAATTTCATTAGCCACTTTTCTGACCACTTATGCAGAATATTTAAGTCTTCCTGAAGTTCTCTAAAATTGTTCTCGTTTCTTACTTTTTTCACAATCTTTTCATCATCTGCAAACATATTCATGAATGAATTTACAGACTCTGGTAGGTCATTTACATACACAAGGAACAAAAGTGGCCCTACAACTGGGTCCTGTGGAGATCCACTACTAACTCTTCTCCATTTAGACTGAGTTTTCTTCTCTAACCATCTGTTCCCTTCCTTCTAAGTAGGTTTTTATCCATTCCAAAACATTTCCACCTATTCTTGCCATTGCTTGCAGCTTCTTAATAAGTCTCCCATGTGGGACAGTGTCAAATCTTTCTGGAAGTCTAGGAATATGCAATCTCCCCAGCTATCTCTTTCCTGTTAGATGCGGATTACCTCATCATAAAATTCTAATAAGTTTGTTACTGTTGATCTACCCTCTCTGAAGCCATGTTGTCTCACTGACAAAAAGTTAAAGATTCCAATCGAAGAGACATGTTTCCTTAGCAGTTTCCCCATAACTTTGCAAGCTATGCAGGTCAAGGAAGCAGGTCTATAGATTAGAGTCGTATCCCTACTTCCCTTTTTGAAGATAGGTACCACTTCACTTGTTTCCAGGATCTTGGAACCTCCTCTGATTACAGCGACTTTTTAAATATGATAGTTAATGCCGCTGATATTGATTTAGCGCATTTCTTAATTACATATGGGGATATATCATCAGGACCTGTAGCTTTATGGGCATCTAATTCCATCAGCGCTTTGCATACCTTTGCAGCTGAAAAGATGATTTTCTCTAAGGCTGGCCCATGAGCTCCTATTTCTGAAATCTGAGGGGGTGGGGTGTTTTCTGTTGCAAATTCTGACTGAAACTCCTTGTTCAATTCTTCACAGATCTCTACATCCATCTCACTGATGCTTCCATCCGCTCTCTTTAGCCTTAAAACCTGTTATTTTACCTTCAATTTCCTCTGATAAAGCTGCTGAAAAGGTTGGGATTTTCTTTAGCCTTTATGGTGATATCCCTTTCATAGTCCCTCTCTACCACTCTTCTTTTACATAGGTAATTATTTCTTTCTATTTTATAAATCTGCCAGGCATTTTTACCTTTTCTCCTCCTATACCTTTTCCAGCATTTGTCTCTCCACTCCTTAGCTCTCTTACACTCATTATTGAATCATTTCTCTCTGGCATGAATAACTCCTATTTTGGTGGAAGGTATGCAACAATCTACTATCTTCCCATATACCTCTCAAAAGATGTTGTACATTTCATGTACTGAAATGTTGTTAAATAAGGTCATCCGGTCAATAACTGCAAAAAGCTCATTCATTTTGATGTAATCTCCTTTCAGACAGTTCCTCCTCGTATCCTCAGTGCCTCTACTTTCAGGCAGAACATCTTTGATGACATACTCCATCAACAACACACAGTGGTTACTCTCTCCAATTGGTGGTTCATACTCAATTTTTCAATATCCAACACATTATATGTGAATACTAGATCAAGCAGCGATGGCTCATCACCACCCCTGGCTCTTTTTGGTTCCGGTACATGTTGGTGTAGAAAATTCCCTTGTACACAATCTTGCCCCGAATGAGTCCTCACCACTGTTTGGGTCAAGATTTATCCAATCTATCTATGATTAAAATCTCCCATAATAAAAATCCTACATTTTCTCTCTCGTGCAATTTTAACAACTGAGTTTATGACTTCAATAGTACCTATATGACTGTTCTCATAAACTTCTAGCCTACGTTGGTTCCATGGTGAGATCCTCTCTGATCCAGTATTTATGCAAGCA
>JAXCGZ010004085.1:20000-22500 GCA_037179515.1 Halocaridina rubra
GGACTGAGAGGACACTCTCAATGGGTAAACAGGGAGAGGGGAGACTCTTAAAGATAAATGGGGAAAGGGAAGACTTTGGGGTGATTGAAAGAGGGGAACTGGAGTGAGATTGGAGAGAGAGGAAACTGAAGGTGTATTGAGAGAGGAGAAAAACTCAGTTGGTGGAACAGAAGAGAGAAATTTTGGGGGTGAATGGGGATAAGGGAACTAGGGATGATTAGAGAGAGGAACACTGGGTTATATGAGAATAAGGGAAACTCTTGAGAAGAATGGGGATATAGGAGATTTAGAGATGTAAGAATGAAGGGAAAAGTTCGGTTTGAAATTGGTCAAAAAAAAAGAATGTGGGGTGAAAGGGGAACAATAATTGGTGAAGGCTGCGAGATGAGAATTTTGGTTGAAGCTGGATAGTTGAAAATGTAGAGTGAAAGAAGGGAAGGAACGATTGTTGGAGGTATATGCGAAAAAATAAGAATAGTGAATAGGAATATGGAGAAGTAAGAATTACGGTGATAAAACACAGAGCCGTGGATGGAGGGATGATAACGAAGAGGTAGGGAGTTAGGAGAGAAGGTTGAAGCGTAAAGTTTAGGGTTAAATAGATAGGTGAGAACTCTGATGGTTAACGCAGTGGGGGGGAGAGCTTTAATGGTGAAGTAACGAAGGAAGTGTTTGGGTGAGATCGGAAAGGTGAGTAGTATGGTATAAAGAGGCTCGAGAGAGATGATAAGGAGATCAGGAAGACGATAGAAAATGAAGAGATACAGGAGGTGAAAGGAGGAATGGGTGGTTTGAGAGAGTGCAGCATTGTGTGAATGCAGGGGAAAAGGTGAGAGAGAAGGGATGAAATAGTATGGATGAGAAAGAAGAAGGGGTGAAGAACAGCAAAAGTGAAAAAGTTCAGGATTGCGAGGAGAGGAGTGAGTGTATGAATGAGAAGAGAAGGGTGATAAGTCATGGTTGAGAGAGTGTAGGAGACAGGGAATGGTTGAGAGAGGGCAGCGGGAGAAGGGATGTGGTGAGAGTGTAGGAGTGAAAGAGTGCAGGAGTTAGAGAGGGAAGAAAGAGGTAGGGTAAGAGAATGTAAGGGTGAGAGAGAACTAGGGTGAGAGGACAGGGATGAGAGGAAAGAGGTGAGAAAGTGTAAGAGTGAGTGAGAAGAAGAATGAGAGAAGGGAGAGGTGAAAGAGAGGAAGAGTGAAAGAGGTCTGAATTACAGGGGGTAATATATAGACAAAGACCTAGGGTGTAAGTGCAAAACAGGAGTGAAAGGGGAGATAAAGAGAGCATTATAAGTTTTTTCAGTGCAATATAACACAATCCTAAGAAAAACGCAAAATAAAAAGCAATAAATAGGAATTATCTTTTATGAGAGAATTCACAGTCTGCTATAATGAGATAAAGGGAACATAAAGAGAAATGTAAAAAGGGAGAAAAAAAAGAAAGCACATATAGAATTTTTTTCAGCATTGAAAAGTATTTTTTAGGCACATACAAAAAAAGGAAACAATAAAGAAAGAATGAAAAAAGTAGGAGTTCAAATAAGCTATTTTAAAACGGGAAAATAATATCAAATTCAGTAAAAATATGGCTTTTATTTTTTTTCGGGAGCTTTTGATATTGCCCCAATAACATTAGATAAATAAAAAAAACATTAGAAAAAAGGTAATACATCTTTCGTGCTAATTGATTGAAATATAAATATAGAGAATGAGACAATAGATGAGTAGAAATGAAAATATCACCATAACTAATAAGTACGCAGAAGAATAAAGACATTTTATTTATGATATGTTGAAAGGTATATCAGGGAAAGAAAAACTAAACACAACGGTATAGAATCTCTCTCTCTCTCTCTCTCTCTCTCTCTCTCTCTCTCTCTCTCTCTCTCTCTCTCTCTCTCTCTCTCTCTCTCTCTCTCTCTCTCTCTCTCTCTCTCTCTCTCTCTCTCCAAAGTTGTTTTATACATTCACGTTCTTTTCCTACTATAACTATTATTCCTCAACTCTTTATTTATCTCCTCTACAGTTCTTCCTCCAAGTATCATTCTCTTACCACTATTCTTATTCTTCCTCCCTTACTTCCCACCTCTCTTCCTCCTCCCCCACCTTCCCCCCCCCACCATTCTCTAATGAGTGAAATGGAAGTTAAGTCTTTAATTATGAAACAGGATTGACTTCTAATTAACAACAAATAGATAGTGGATTCCTTTAGCCTCACTTTTCATGACTTAATTGATGGGAGGTGTGGGTTGGGAGGAGAGGGTGAGAAGTCATATTGAGATGGGGATAGGAGGCATGAGCTTAAGGGAGGGGGTGCCAGGAGAAATAATATACTAACAGTTGATTGTGTGTAGACAAGAGTGGGAATATGGCCACAAAGAAGGTAGTGAAGAAGAGGTGGGCATCACATGACCTGATTGGGTTAATAACTAGAAAGGGTTGGAACAGTAGGAGGAAGAAGGGATGAATAGCTGTGTGGATAGGGAGGAAGTGGTAAA
>JAXCGZ010004085.1:30000-45000 GCA_037179515.1 Halocaridina rubra
CTCGTGTGTGCCAGTAGGCATGTTGCAGTGTCCTCTATTCTTATGTTCTTATGTTCTTATAGATAGATAGATAGATAGATAGATAGATAGATAGATAGATAGATAGATAGATAGATAGATAGATAGATAGATAGATAGACTGATAGACAGACAAACAGATAGACAGAATTATAGATAGATAGATAGATAGATAGATAGATAGATAGATAGATAGATAGATAGATAGATAGATAGATAGATAGATAGATAGATAGATAGATAGATAGATAGATAAATAGATAAATATATAGATAGATAGATAGATAGATAGATAGATAGATAGATAGATAGATAGATAGATAGATAGATAGATAGATAGATAGATAGATAGATAGATAGATAAATAGATAAATAGATAGATAGATAGATAGATAGATAGATAGATAGATAGATAGATAGATAGATAGATAGATAGATAGATAGATAGATAGATAGACTGATAGACAGATAAATAGACAGACAAACAGATAGACAGAATTATAGATAGGTAGATAGATAGATAGATAGATAGATCGATAGATAGATAGATAGATAGATAGATAGATAGATAGATAGATAGATTGATAGATAGATAGATAGATAGATAGATAGATAGATAGATAGATAGATAGATAGATAGATAGATACATAGATAGACAGAATTATAGATAGATAGATAGATAGATAGATAGATAGATAGAGAGATAGATAGATAGATAGATGGATAAATATATAGATAGATAGATAGATATAACGGTATATAACCTCTTGCAATGCGGCCATAAAGCAACGAGCAACGAAGGGTATGAGCAGAACAGCGACTCTGAGAGAGATCAATGACAAACTCAAGATCATGCGATGCATTTGGTAGATATATCTTTCAGGAATTATTCCTGTTTGTTCGGCTGGGTTGAGGTCCGGTGAATTTCCAGGCCTTTCACTTTGATTTAAAAAAAAAATCGTCCCAAGAAACCTCAGTAAGATTTTTTTGGAAATATGTTTTTCTTTCCTGCTGATGATGTTCTGGTGCAAAGGGAAGAAAGGTCGTATAGACGTTGCCACATCACTTCCTCTAGTATGTTAGCGATCCAATCCTGGGCATGTGACAGAACCAGCTTCAATAGTCTCACGTTAAGCATCTCTCCGGGTTCAGTCAACAATGCTAATAGCTTCACTGCTTCTTACTTTAAAACCAATCAGCAATTTACATCTGGATAGTAATGAATGACAGTTAAAAAACTACAATGATGTAGAAAGGATTATATACCACCCTGCACATTATATATACATATATATATATATATATATATATATATATATATATATATATATATATATATATATATATATATATATATATATATATATATATATATATATATATATATATATATATATATATATATATATATATATATATTGCAGATTTCTCAGATGCCTTTAATGGATACTAAATATCAGGAGATTCCCTTTCCTCCATTCATAACTACGGATTCCTCGGACAGGCACCGAGGAACAATACATTTTAAGCATTAGTTGTTGAAGACTTTCTCTTGGAGAAAATTATTTTGCTCCCTGGAAGCGGAGCTTCCCACCATCGTATTTTTTTCCAAGAGAGCTCCAATTACCATTGCTTCTTCACTTGCCTGACGATGGAGGCATGAAGCCGTCGAAAGCTCGGACTTAAAGTCTTCAAGAAACTTGTGTCAAAGAATCATTTCTGGACGAGAAGAATGTTACTCTTCAACTGGGATATTTGTGGGATAGTCGTTCTTCAAGACCTTTATATATTTTGCAGTTTTCTCCGATGCCTTTCATGGATACTAAATATCAGATTCCCTTCCTTTCATTCATATATATATATATATATATATATATATATATATATATATATATATATATATATATATATATATATATATATATATATATATATATATATATATATGAATAATTTTTTTTTTACCCCGACCGGGACTCGAACCTAGGACTTATGATTACTAAGTCAAGGCGCAACCACTACACCACAGAAGGTTAAAAGGAACCCAGCCTTATAGCTTATATCTGCTATACTTGGAAATGAACGCATTCTAACTGAATGCTACTATGTTCATTTTACAGATTCCCCAACCTCACTCCTGGCTTCATTTTAGCATTTAATTCAATTCCCAATCTCATTCGGGCATGAAATATCAAATAAGCACATTACATATGTGAAAACATGAATAATTTTTTTACCCCGACCGGGACTCGAACCTAGGACTTATGATTACTAAGTCAAGGCGCAACCACTACACCACAGAAGGTTAAAAGGAACCCAACCTTATAGCTTATATCTGCTATACTTGGGAATGAACGCATTCTAACTGAATGCCACTATGTTCATTTTACAGATTCCCCAACCTCACTCGTGGCTTCATTTTAGCATTTAATTCAATTCCCAATCTCATTCGGGCATGAAATATCAAATAAGCGCATTACATATGTGAAAACATGAATAATTTTTTTTACCCCGACCGGGACTCGAACCTAGGACTTATGATTACTAAGTCAAGGCGCTACCACTACACCACAGAAGGTTAAAAGGAACCCAACCTTATAGCTTATATCTGCTATACTTGGAAATGAACGCATTCTAACTGAATGCTACTATGTTCATTTTACAGATTCCCCAACCTCACTCGTGGCTTCATTTTAGCATTTAATTCAATTCCCAATCTCATTCGGGCATGAAATATCAAATAAGCACATTACATATGTGAAAACATGAATAATTTTTTTACCCCGACCGGGACTCGAACCTAGGACTTATGATTACTAAGTCAAGGCGCAACCACTACACCACAGAAGGTTAAAAGGAACCCAACCTTATAGCTTATATCTGCTATACTTGGGAATGAACGCATTCTAACTGAATGCCACTATGTTCATTTTACAGATTCCCCAACCTCACTCGTGGCTTCATTTTAGCATTTAATTCAATTCCCAATCTCATTCGGGCATGAAATATCAAATAAGCACATTACATATGTGAAAACATGAATAATTTTTTTTACCCCGACCGGGACTCGAACCTAGGACTTATGATTACTAAGTCAAGGCGCTACCACTACACCACAGAAGGTTAAAAGGAACCCAACCTTATAGCTTATATCTGCTATACTTGGGAATGAACGCATTCTAACTGAATGCCACTATGTTCATTTTACAGATTCCCCAACCTCACTCCTGGCTTCATTTTAGCATTTAATTCAATTCCCAATCTCATTCGGGCATGAAATATCAAATAAGCACATTACATATGTGAAAACATGAATAATTTTTTTACCCCGACCGGGACTCGAACCTAGGACTTATGATTACTAAGTCAAGGCGCTACCACTACACCACAGAAGGTTAAAAGGAACCCAACCTTATAGCTTATATCTGCTATACTGGGGAATGAACGCATTCTAACTGAATGCCACTATGTTCATTTTACAGATTCCCCAACCTCACTCGTGGCTTCATTTTAGCATTTAATTCAATTCCCAATTAACCTTCTGTGGTGTAGTGGTAGCGCCTTGACTTAGTAATCATTAGTCCTAGGTTCGAGTCCCGGTCGGGGTAAAAAAATTATTCATGTTTTCACATATGTAATGTGCTTATTTGATATTTCATGCCCGAATGAGATTGGGAATTGAATTAAATGCTAAAATGAAGCCACGAGTGAGGTTGGGGAATCTGTAAAATGAACATAGTGGCATTCAGTTAGAATGCGTTCATTCCCAAGTATAGCAGATATAAGCTATAAGGTTGGGTTCCTTTTAACCTTCTGTGGTGTAGTGGTAGCGCCTTGACTTAGTAATCATAAGTCCTAGGTTCGAGTCCCGGTCGGGGTAAAAAAATTATTCATGTTTTCACATATGTAATGTGCTTATTTGATATTTCATGCCCGAATGAGATTGGGAATTGAATTAAATGCTAAAATGAAGCCACGAGTGAGGTTGGGGAATCTGTAAAATGAACATAGTGGCATTCAGTTAGAATGCGTTCATTCCCAAGTATAGCAGATATAAGCTATAAGGTTGGGTTCCTTTTAACCTTCTGTGGTGTAGTGGTAGCGCCTTGACTTAGTAATCATAAGTCCTAGGTTCGAGTCCCGGTCGGGGTAAAAAAATTATTCATGTTTTCACATATGTAATGTGCTTATTTGATATTTCATGCCCGAATGAGATTGGGAATTGAATTAAATGCTAAAATGAAGCCACGAGTGAGGTTGGGGAATCTGTAAAATGAACATAGTGGCATTCAGTTAGAATGCGTTCATTCCCAAGTATAGCAGATATAAGCTATAAGGTTGGGTTCCTTTTAACCTTCTGTGGTGTAGTGGTAGCGCCTTGACTTAGTAATCATATATATATATATATATATATATATATATATATATATATATATATATATATATATATATATATATATATGTGTGTGTGTGTGTGTGTGTGTGTGTGTGTGTGTGTGTGTGTGTGTGTGTGTGTGTGTGTGTGTGTGTGTGTGTGTGTGTGTGTGTGTGTGTGTGTGTGTGTGTGTGTGTGTCTGTGTGTGCGCGCGCGTGTGTGAGTGTGTGTCTGTGTCTGTGCATGTGTGTGTATGTTTGATTCTGTTTCACGAGAAGCACGTGAATATTGTAAATTTAGATGTTATGGCTATGTAAGGAAATTCAAAGGTATTCTGAGATTCTTAGTACTTTCGAGTATATTTATCTGCTACTCATTCTCAGAAGTATCTAATTCACAGAAACGAAAAAAAAAAGAAAAAGGAAGAATTAGCATACACACATATATGTGTATGTGTGAGTGCATATGTATATATATATATATATATATATATATATATATATATATATATATATATATATATATATATATATATATATATATATATATATATATATATATATATATATTGCTTCGTGTAACTCATAATGAGAGTGATCTCTAGATCCAATTCCTTTAGCCATTAGTATAGGGACATCAGAAAATGTTGTTTCGTCATTTTTATCCGGAGAGGGTTTTAATGACTGCAATTAAAATCTCCAATTAAGGCTTAATGTGGGCGATTAAAGGGTCATTTAAATATCAAAGGAGGGACATTAAATGATTAATAATTAAAGATGGATTTAAATGTGTTGATGTTAGTACCGTCATTTTTTTTTCTTAATTACTGTCGTTGAGTTATATTGACTTTTATATTATCGATATCAAGTCTTTTGTTGTTCCTTTCTTTGTTTTTATTATTATTATTATTATTATTATTATTATTATTATTATCATTATTATTATTATTATTATTATCATTATTATTATTATTATTAATATTATTATTATTATTATTATTATTATTATTATTATTATTATTATTGTTATTATTATTATTATTATTATTATTATTATTATTATTATTATTATTATTATCATTATTATTATTATTATTATTATTATTATTATTATTATTATTATTATTATTATTAGTATTAGTATTAGTATTAATTATCATTATTATTACTATTAATATTATTATTGCTACTATTCTTATTGTTATTATTGTTATTATTATTATTATTATTATTATTATTATTATTATTATTATTATTATTATTATTATTAGTATTATTATTATTATCATTATTATTATTATTATTATTATTATCATTATTATTATTATTATTATTATTATTATTAGTAGTAGTAGTAGTAGTAGTAGTAGTAGTAGTAGTAGTAGTAGTAGTAGTAGTAGTAGTATCAATTATCATTATTATTACTATTAATATTATTATTGCTACTATTCTTATTGTTATTATTGTTATTATTATTATTATCATTATTATTATTATTATTATTTTATTATTATTATTATTATTATTATTATTATTATTATTATTATTATTATTTTTATTATCACTATTGCCAATCTTGTCAATATTGTTATCATTCGCATTTTTCTTATTATTGTCATTGTTATTATCATTATCGTTATTGATATTATTGTTATTATTGGTATCATCATTATCATTGTTATTAAAATTTTAATTACAGTTAAAACTATTATTGCAATTAAATTTATTATTTTACTTAGTTATTATTACATCCAAAATTATTATTGCAGTTTTATTTATTGCAACAAACAAATTTTTTTTATTACATTTATAAATATTTTTTTCATTTATTATTATTATTACTATTATTATCATTATTATTATTATTATTATTATTAATATTATTATTAATATTATTATTAATATTATTATTAATATTATTATTATTATTATTATTATTATTATTATTATTATTATTATTATTATTATTATTATTATTATTCCTATTATTATTATTATTATTATTATTATTATTATTATTATTATTATTATTATTATTATTTTTACCAAATAATAGATATTTTTGCGAAGAAAATAAAATTCTTTTGAAATTGTCTTTTTCCATTTTGTTCCCTGAGAGATCTTTCACCTCACGAATGGGTTTAATGACGGCAAACGTCAGGGATTTCACCAGGTGGGAAGTTATTTCTGCTGATTCCATATTTCATGGCTTTCACACACACACACACACATACACACACACACACACACACACTCACACGGAAACACACACACACACACACACACACACACACACACACACACACACATAAACACATATTTTGGGTCATCAACAGTCTTGGTGGGCATATGCCTTCTGCAGTGAGGCCCTCCTTGTAGCTTAATATATAAATAACTGATTATTAAATTAAGTAAATATATATATATATATATATATATATATATATATATATATATATATATATATATACATATATATATATAAGAACATAAGAATAGAGGACACTGCAACATGCCTACTGGCACACACGAGGCAGCTCCATTTTTGAATTGTATTTTCAGCATGTCTAACCTATTCTACTCTACTTATTTATTCTGTTTTTCTTTTTATGATTTTTCTAATAAGCACTAACCTATTCATACCCACCCTACCTCTGTCATATGTCTATCTAATCTACATTTGAAGGTGTCTAAGGTATTGGCATTTACTATCATACTAGGAAGCTTGTTCCATGCATCAGCTACTCTATTACCAAACCAATTTTTACCAATTTCCCTTCTGAACCTAAATTTATCAAGCTTAATTCCATTATTACGAGTTCTGGTTTGATCATGAATTTTTAAAACTTTATTAATATCTCCCTTGTTAATCCCTTTAAACCATTTATACACTTCAATCATATCCCCCCTAACTCTTCGCCCCTCTAGAGAATGTAGATTAAGTTTTTTTAATCTGTCCTCATATGGTAGATTTCTGATATTGTGTATCATCTTGGTCATTCTTCGTTGCACTCTCTCCAAGGATTCAATTTCCATTCTATAATAGGGTGACCAGAATTGCACAGCATAATCTAAATGGGGCCTAACTAATGCAAGATAGAGCTGCAAAATAACTTTTTCCGTCCTATTGCTGACGCTTCTTGAGATAAATCCTAAAATTCTGTTTGCTTTATTTCTGACTGCTGTGCATTGCTCTCTTGGCTTAAGACTACTACTCACAAGAACTCCCAAATCCCTTTCACACTGAGAACTCATGATTTCATGGTTATTTAGCTTATAACTAGTATTGTCTCTTATAGTACCCATTTTAACTACTTTACATTTTTCAACATTAAATTCCATTTGCCATTTGTCCGACCATTCAGATAATCTATTTAGATCTTCCTGTAAAGCATGAATGTCTTCTTTTCCATTTATAGTTCTACCTATTTTAGTGTCGTCTGCGAATTTACTTAGGTTACTACTGATATCCGAATCCAGATCATTTAGATATACGATGAATAATAGAGGACCCAGTACCGAGCCTTGTGGTACCCCGCTTGTAACCGAGCCCCACTCTGATTTCTCTCCATTTATGCAAACCCTCTGTTTTCTGTCTTTTAACCATTGTTTGATCCATCTGAGCACAGCTCCTCCTATACCATGAGCTTCCAGCTTTTTAACTAATCTTTTGTGAGGAACTCTATCAAAAGCTGCTAAAATCTAGATATATTGTATCATATTCTTTGCCACAATCTACTGCCTCGTAAACTTCTGAATAAAAAGACAGTAAGTTTGTAAGGCACGAAAAACCCTTAAGAAACCCGTGTTGTGAAAGTTTTATCAGTCTGTGTAATTCTAGATGTGCCCTTATTTTATTTGCAATTATGGATTCTAGAATCTTACCCACTGTTGACGTTAAACTTACCGGCCTATAATTATTCTTTTTAACACGTTCTCCTTTTTTAAATATTGGTACCACATCTGCCAATTTCCACTCCATGGGTACCGATCCTAATTTTATTGAATTATTAAATAATGCAGTTAGAGGACAACTAAGCTCTTCCTTGCATTCCTTTAATATTCTAGCATATATTCCATCAGGTCCCGGAGATTTATGAGCCTTTAATTTATCTATTTCTTTTATTACCTCCTCTCTCGTAATATTTATTGAACTAAGTATATTATCGGGACTGTCTCTGTAAATGGATTCTACTTCCGGAATATTTTCCAAGTTTTCATTTGTAAATACAGATAAGAAATAATCATTTAAACATGTACACATCACTTTATCGTCATCTGTGATATGGCCATTGGCTACTTCAATTGGTCTGACTTTTTCCTTAAATTTTGTTTGATAATGTTCATAAAACCCTTTAGGATTTTCTTTAGCTTCTCCTGCTATTCGAACTTCGTATTTTCTTTTCGACTCTCTAACTATCTTTTTAACTTCCCTGTTTAACTGTATATATTGCTGCCTCACCTGCTCTTCACCTCTTTTTAGTTTCCTGTATATTCCTCTTTTAATACCTATAAGATTCTTTATTCTATTGTTCATCCATTTAGGGTCATTTTTTCTTGATCTGCAATGTTTTATGGGAATATAGTCTCTCTGACTATTCTTAAGAGTCATGACAAAATTGTTATATTCCTCATCCAAATTTATATTAACTGACGGGCTGCTGTTCTTTCCTGTGAGAGAATTTAATGTATTGATCTTATCTTGTGATAATCCTTGGCATGTGGTACCCAAATTTCGGGGTAATCCGCTACCTGCGACCTGACCTGCTGGATTAACTACCCACATCTGTACCCCAGAAATCCCTTCCCATACCTCATTAGATAATTTAGTTTTTAAGCCCTCAAAATCTCCTGCTCTAAAGTTTGGAACAATATTCTTATTTTCCTTTATAGTTTCCTTGAAAATTATGTTAAATCTAATGGAATCATGGTCACTGTTGCCCAATTTTTCACCAACTTCTAAATTTGTAACCATATTCTCTCTATTACTAAGAACTAAGTCTAGTGTATTCACCCCCCGTGTTGCTTCATGTACATGCTGAGAAAGGAAATTGTCTTGTACTACTTCCAAAAACTCCTTAGAGCTACTATCACCTGTTATGGTTTCCCAGTTAATATGTCTAAAATTAAAATCGCCTACAATGCAAACTCTATTTGACCTGCTCACTTTAGAAATTTCATCGTATATAACTTGCGACTCTATATTATCTAGATCAGGTGGTCTGTAGACTACTCCTACAACTAGACTTTCTATATTATTTTTAATTTCAACCCATAAGGTTTCTGAATTTAGATTTGTCTTAATTCCAGACTTAATGCAGCTTCTGAGGCTATCTTTAATATACATAATTACCCCTCCCCCTCTTTTATCTGCACTACGATCAGCATTATAAAGTTTATATCCTGTAATTATGTACTCAGCTTTAAGGTGTTTGCTTTCTAATTTAATCCAACTTTCACTAATGCATATTATATCCGGTCTCTCACTACATACTATGGCTCTCAGTTCTTCTATCTTGTTACCTAAACTATATATATATATATATATATATATATATATATATATATATATATATATATATATATATATATATATATATATATATATATATATACGTATATATAGACAGACAGACTAATAAAGAGACAGACAGACAGGTAAATAGGTATATGGATAGATAGATAGATAGATAGACATATATATATATAGATAGAGGAATGATGGATAGATAGATAGATAGATAGAAAGATAGATGGATAGATAGATAGATAGATAGATAGAGAGACAAACAGACAGATAAATAGATAAATAGATAGCTAGCTAGCTAGCTAGCTAGATAGATAGATAGATAGATAGATAGATAACTAGATATATAGATAGATGGATGGATGGATGGATTAAATAGATAGATAGCTACATACATACATACATACATACATACATACATACATACATACATACATACATACATACATATATACATACATACATACATACATACATACATACATACATACATACATACATACATACATACATACATACATACATACATACATACATAGACGCATTGTTAGATTAGTAGATAGATACATAGAAAGATAGCATTTGATGCATATAACCAATTTTTTCGCATCTTTGATGTGTAACATGTTCTCCAAATCCTAAAGCTTATTTCATGTCTTTTGCTCAGGTAAATAACCTTAATTTCTTTTATTTTTTATATTATTACTTTTTTATAAAAAAAAAATACTTCTATACATATAAATTTTAGAGACAGATTTTCTTTTAATAAGAGATGAGTACAAAGAATGAAAAGATGTTAGCTTCCATAAAGATATTTTCATGTATTCATGTGTAAGAGATAGATCTTCAAACGAAGACTCAGAGAGACAGAGTGATAGAAAATTATAGTCTTTCATGAAATACAGAATTGAAGTTTATTATTCTTCATCTAGATATTTTTGAGATTTCTGTTTTCTATCAGAAAGAAAAGGAGATACTTAGATAGATTGATACTAGATAGACTGTCAAATAAATAGTTACATAAACCAAAAGATAGAGTAAGATATTTTTTCTCTATTAGGCTTGAGAAATTTGGAAGTTGATAATGTCTCTTTTGATAAAGATATATTAGATCATTTTTATTTTTTTAAATTGTAGAAGATAAATAAGCAGATAGTTATATGATGAAACTAATTGTTAGAAGACAGAGAAACAGACAATGAGAAAAGAGAACTGAGAGCTGCTCATTTTCTTAAAGATATTTGCTGTTACATGTGTATGATAGTACTCGTGTATATATATATATATATATATATATATATATATATATATATATATATATATATATATATATATATATATATATATATATATATATATATATATATATATATATGAATATTTTTTTTTTTTTTTACCCCGACCGGGACTCGAACCTAGGACTTATGATTACTAGGTCAAGGCGCTACCACTACACCACAGAAGGTTAAAAGGAATCCAACCTTATAGCTTATATCTGCTATACTTAGGAATGAACGCATTCTAACTGAATGCCACTATGTTCATATTACAGATTCCCCAACCTCACTCGTGGCTTCATTATAGCATTTAATTCAAGTCCCAATCTCATTCGGGCCATGAAATAACCAAGCAAGCACATTACATATGTGAAAACATGAATAATTTTTTTTTTACCCCGACCGGGACTCGAACCTAGGACTTATGATTACTAAGTCAAGGCGCTACCACTAAACCACAGAACGGTTAAAAGGAATCCAACCTTATAGCTTATATCTGCTATACTTAGGAATGAACGCATTCTAACTGAATGCCACTATGTTCATATTACAGATTCCTCAACCTCACTCGTGGCTTCATTATAGCTTTTAATTAAAGTCCCAATCTCATTCGGGCCATGAAATAACCAAGCAAGCACATTACATATGTGAAAACATGAATAATTTTTTTTTTACCCCGACCGGGACTCGAACCTAGGACTTATGATTACTAAGTCAAGGCGCTACCACCTTCTGTGGTGTAGTGGTAGCGCCTTGACTTAGTAATCATAAGTCCTAGGTTCGAGTCCCGGTCGGGGTAAAAAAAATTATTCATGTTTTCACATATGTAATGTGCTTGCTTGGTTATTTCATGGCCCGAATGAGATTGGGACTTGAATTAAATGCTATAATGAAGCCACGAGTGAGGCTGGGGAATCTGTAATATGAACATAGTGGCATTCAGTTAGAATGCGTTCATTCCTAAGTATAGCAGATATAAGCTATAAGGTTGGATTCCTTTTAACCTTCTGTGGTGTAGTGG
The DNA here is from genome assembly GCA_037179515.1 of Halocaridina rubra. Taxonomy (NCBI): domain Eukaryota; kingdom Metazoa; phylum Arthropoda; class Malacostraca; order Decapoda; family Atyidae; genus Halocaridina; species Halocaridina rubra. Next base: position 42,219 of record JAXCGZ010004085.1, read on the forward strand.
TAGCGCCTTGACTTAGTAATCATAAGTCCTAGGTTCGAGTCCCGGTCGGGGTAAAAAAAATTATTCATGTTTTCACATATGTAATGTGCTTGCTTGGTTATTTCATGGCCCGAATGAGATTGGGACTTGAATTAAGTGCTATAATGAAGCCACGAGTGAGGTTGGGGAATCTGTAATATGAACATAGTGGCATTCAGTTAGAATGCGTTCATTCCTAAGTATAGCAGATATAAGCTATAAGGTTGGATTCCTTTTAACCTTCTGTGGTGTAGTGGTAGCGCCTTGACTTAGTAATCATAAGTCCTAGGTTCGAGTCCCGGTCGGGGTAAAAAAAAATATTCATGTTTTCACATATGTAATGTGCTTGCTTGGTTATATATATATATATATATATATATATATATATATATATATATATATATATATATATATATATATATATATATATATATATATATATATATATATATATATGTATGTATGTATGTATGTATGTATGTATGTATGTATGTATGTATGTATGTATATATATATATATATATATATATATATATATATATATATATATATATATATATATATATATATATATATATATATATATGTATGTATATATATATATATATATATATATATATATATATATATATATATATATATATATATATATATATATATATACATTCATTCATTTACCCTAGCTGTTTCCCCCAATTTTGGGGGTAGGCGACATCAAAAAGGAACTTTGCTCTATGGGCGATGACGAGGGAGCTAGTGACCGTTCAGATAGCACTGCTGGAGTGCCACAGCCCATCCTCCCGGCTCTTCCACAGCCTGTGTGGCTTCATAAATGTCAACTCCCCTACTGCCTACCACAGGGCTACCTCTGTAAGATGCAGCCCCATAGTAGTAACAGATGCCCATCAGAGCTGCGTCACAATCGCTTGCCACTCATTCCTATTCCTAGCACGGTCACTTGCTTCCCTCACATCAATCCTCCTATCATTCATGGATCTCTTTACTCCATCCATCCACCAAAACCTAGGCCTCCCTCTAGCATTTTTCCCATGAACTCTCGCATTCATCACGTTTTTCAGCAATGGTTCATCACCCATCCTTTCCAAATGGCCAAACCATCTCAGAACATTCATATCTATTCTGACTGCCAATTCTCTCCCCAGACCTGATTTTGCTCTCACCACTTCATTCCTAACCCTATCCAACCGAGATACACCAATAATACTCCTCAGGCATTTCATCTCAAACACATTTAGTTTCCGTCTCTCACTTACTTTCATACCCCATAACTCAGATCCATACATCACAGTTGGCACAACCACTTTCTCATACAAAACTTTCTTAACATTCATTTCCAACCCTTTATTCTTCATCACTCCTTCCAACGCACCCAACACTTTACATCCTTCATTCACTCTGTGACACACATCTGCTTCCACTCCACCATTTGCAGCTATTACCGTGCCTAAATTCTTAAACTGATAAACTTCCTCAAGTGTCTCTCCATTCAACATAACATTCAATCCAGCACCATCCTCATTTCTTCTACACCTCATAACCTTATTCTTTCCCACATTTACTCGCAACTTCCTTCTCTCAAACACCATTCCAAATTCTGACACTAACTGACACACCTTCTCCTCTGAAAATGCCACCACCACAATATCATCTGCAAACAGCAACTGATTCAGCTCCCACTCGTTATAATCCCCATCTACCATTCTCAAACCTCGACCATGCACTCGATCATTCATCCCTCTTACGACTCCATCACTATGCAAATTGAACAGCCATGGCAACATCACACATCCCTGTCTCAGTCCTACACTCACTTGAAACCACTCACTCACCTCATTCCCTACCCTAACACAAGCTCTACTGCCCTCATACAAACTCTTTACTGCTTGCAGCAGTCTACCGTCAATTCCATATAACCTCAAAACATTCCACATTGCCTCTCTATCAACTTTATCATACACTTTCTTCAGATCCATAAATGGAAAATACACATCCTTACCCTTTGCTATTTTTTCTCACATAATTGCCTAACTATAAAAATCTGATCTATACAACCTCAGCATCTCCTAAAATCGCTCTGCACTTCTGCGAGCACATTTTCTGTCTTATCCCTAATCCTATTCTTCAGTATCCTACCATACACTTTTCCTACCACACTCAACAAACTTATGCCTCTAAAAATTACTGCATTCATACACATCTCCCTTACCTTTGTATAGGGGCACTATTCAAGCAATCACTCATTCCCATGGCACCATTGACAACATAAAGCATATATTAAACACTCTCACTAACTATTCCAATGCAGTCACACCCCCTTCTTTCAACATCTCCACTCTCACACCATCCATTCCAGATGCTTTACCTAATTTTGTTTCATCCAATGCCCTTTTCACCTCCTCTCTTGTAATCTCTCTCTCATTTTCATCTCCCATCACTGGCACTTGAACATCCCCACTGTCACTATAGCTGCCTCTCTATCTTCCTCAACATTCAGCAAGCACTCAAAATATTCTGCCCATTTTTTCCTTGCATCGTTCCCTCTTAACATCTGTCCATTCACATCTTTCACTGTTTCTTCCATCCTCGATCCACCCTTCCTTACTCTCTTCACTTCTTTCCAAAACTTCTTTTTTAATTATCCTCATATGATCTACTAAAATTCTGTCCTCACCTAACATTTGCCAAACTCTTCTCTTCCTCTAATTTTCGCTTGGTTTCTACAATTTTCTCCCTATATCTTTCA
>JAXCGZ010004085.1:50000-52500 GCA_037179515.1 Halocaridina rubra
AATTCTAGATGTGCCCTTATTTTATTTGCAATGATGGATTCTAGAATCTTACCCACTGTTGACGTTAATCTTTCAGGCCTATAATTATTCTTTTTAACTCGTTCTCCTTTTTTAAATATTGGTACCACATCTGCCAATTTCCACTCCATGGGTACCGATCCTAATTTTATTGAATTATTAAATAATGCAGTTAGTGGACAACTAAGCTCTTCCTTGCATTCCTTTAATATTCTAGCATATATTCCATCAGGTTCCGGAGATTTATGAGTCTTTAATTTATCTATTTCTTTTATTACCTCCTCTCTCGTAATATTTATTGAACTAAGTATTTTATCGGGACTGTCTCTGTAAATGGATTCTACTTCCGGAATATTTTCCAAGTTTTCATTGGTAAATACAGATAAGAAATAAGAATGCAAGAGAGGATGAAAGGAAGAAGTTGAATGTAATGGAGATGAGGTGTTTGAGAGGTATGACTGGTGTATCTAGAATAGATAGGGTAAGAAATGAGGATGTCAGGCAGAAAATAGGAGTAGGAATGAAGCTGTCGGACATATATATGCCAAAACAAGTCCTTCGCAAGAAGGCAACCGACCTAGCCTTTGGTAGAAAAGGGAGTCCGTGACGTAAAACCGGAACCAAGCCATATATATATATATATATATATATATATATATATATATATATATATATATATATATATATATATATATATATATATATATATATATATATATATATATATATATATATATATATATGTATATATATATATATATATATATATATATATATATATATATATATATATATATATATATATATATATATATATATATATATATATATATCTATATATATATATATATATATATATATATATATATATATATATATATATATATATATATATATATATATAATCTTTCATATAAAGGAAACGGAACAGGAAGAGTTTCAGTAATATATCCTACCGCGACACACACTCACAGGCAAAAGCATCCAAACACACACTTACGAACAAATCCAGCGAAAATAGTCATTTCTAAAACTTACCTAGTAAACGATGCGTCTCTTCGCTGGACATGTAGAGGTCAATATTGGCACTAGTGGGCAATGGCATGATCAAAATGGCCATTAGGAGTGCCATAAAGGTCACCCAATTCCTTTGCCACCTGATGGCATCAATTCTGCCATCATCACTCCCACCCCAATTTCTATGGCAGCCGCCCATGACCTCCCGAGACATCTTGGTTTCATGGGTGGTGGAGGGTCATCCAGCTACAACCATTTTATGCAGAAGTCAGGGCAGGGTCTGGAAAAGTAGGCGCATCACGATTCTGGAAAGGAGAAAAAGTTGGATCTGAGTGTGATAGTGACAAGCAATAATAAGCTATCTCTCAATATATATATATATATATATATATTATATATATATATATATATATATATATATATATATATATATATATATATATATATATATATATATATATATATATATATATATACATATACTAGTAGGTTGGCCATGGCACCAGCCGCCCGTTGAAAGACTACGATTGAAGGTATTAGGATGCAACTAGGACTGGTCCAGACAGTTCTAGGTTGAGTCTTCCTTCAGGACGGTTCTTTCCTCATGCCTATATCTACACTGAATATTCTGGCGTATTCATTACACATCTCTTGCTATTACATTACATTCGACAAGTCACAACATTCCCCACATTTGTCTCTTTTACTTTCTTTTTCCTCACATTTGTTATTATTTATGGAAGGTTCACAACTAATGGCCCCCAGTACACGGCATAGAGGGGTGCGAAGAATCTCCGGGGATCGTGTTGACTCCACTATTAGCTTGAGGGCAGACACGCCTGGGGGTAGTAATGGTTCTGTTCTTAGCCTTGCACCTCCCAACAGATCTGCTTCTTTCACTCTTCACTATTCTAACATTCATGGGCTGAACTCTAATCTTTCGTCTGTGGAACAGCACTTGGGCACTTTCCTCCCTAACCTCCTCCTCCTATCTGAAACCCAGTTGTCTATACATGCTTCCACTGACCCATTCCAAATCTCTCACTATAATCTATATACTCGTTTTCGTTCCAAAGGGGGCCTATGCATACTGCAACACTAACACTCCTACTGTGAGGCTCATGGACCTTGAATCTCCTGACTTTGATGTTCTCTGGCTTAAAATCTGTCTCTCCACTACCACTATTTTCCTTTGTTTCTGCTACTGTTCTCCAAACTCAACCGAGTTTGTGTCTTTCTTTGAATATCTGTTCTCGTGCCATGAGTCCTTGCTATCTTCTCAACCACATGCTGAAGTTCTCTATATTGGGGACTTTAATGTACACCACAGTGAGTGGCTTAATTCCTCACACAGTGATGTGGGAGGAAGTGAGGCCCTTGCTTTTTCAATTACTCACGATCTGGAGCAAATTATTAAACATAATACTCGTGTTCCTGATCGTCACGAACATGCAGCAAACACTCT
>JAXCGZ010004085.1:57500-75000 GCA_037179515.1 Halocaridina rubra
TTTCCTTAGTAGTTTCTCCATAACTTTGCAAACTATGCTGGTCAAGGAAACTGGTCTATAGTTCAGAGCCATATCCCTCCTTCCCTTTTTGAAGATAGGTATCACATTTGCTTGTTTCCAGCATCTTGGAATCTCCCCCGACTCCAGTGACTCCTTAAATATGATACTTAGTGCCACTGATATTGTGTTTGCGCATTTTTTAAGCACATGAGGGGATATGTCATCAGGACCTGTAGCTTTATGAACATCTAAATCCATCAGCGCTTTGCATACCTCTGTGGCTGTAAGGTTGATGTTCTCTAATACCGGCCCTTGAGCTTCTATCACTGCAATCTGAGGGGGTGGGGTATTTTCTACTGTAAATACTGACTGAAACTCCTTGTTCAATTCTTTGCAGATCTCTTCGTCCGTCTCAGTGATGCTTCCATCCGCTCTCTTTAGCCTTAAAACCTGTTCTTTTACCTTCAGTTTTCCTCTGATAAAGCTGTGGAAAAGCTTGGGATTTTCTTTAGCCTTCCTGGTGATGTCCCTCTCATAATCTCTCTCTGCCTCTCTCCTTTTACTTAGGTAGTCATTTCTTGCTCTTTTGTAGGTTTGCCAGGCATTTATGTTTTTTCTCCTCCTATACCTTTTCCAGCATTTGTCTCTCCACTCCTTAGCTCTTATACACCCATTATCGAACCATTTCTCTCTGGCATGAATTACACCTACTTGGGTGACAGGTATGCAGCAATCTACTATCTTCCCATATTTCTCACAAAAGATGTCATACATATCTTGTACAGATTTGTTGTAAAATAAGGTTCTCCAGTCAATAACTGCAAAAAGCTCATTCATTTTGATGTAATCTCCTTTCGGATAGTTCCTCCTCATGTCCTCAGTGCCTCTACTCTCAGGAAGAATGTCTTCAATGATATACTCCATCAACAACACACAGTGGTCACTCTTTCCAATTGGTGGTTCATACTCAATATTTTCAATATCCAACACATTATCTGTGAACACTAGATCAAGTAGTGATGGCTCATCCCCACCCCTGGCTCTTGTTGGTTCCATTACATGTTGGTGTAGGAAATTTCCTTGTACGCAATCTAGGAATCTTGCCCCACATGAGTCCTCACCACTGTGTGGGTCAAGATTTATCCAATCTATCTCTTTATGATTAAAGTCTCCCATAATCAAAATCCTACATTTTTTCTCCCGTGCCATGTTAACAACTGAGTTTATGACTTCAATAGTACCTATATGACTTTCCTCATAAATTTCAAGCCTATTTGGGTTCCTTGGTGGGTTGTATACAACAGTTATTATAATGCTCTCTGACCCAGTATTTATGCGAGCAACAAGAAATTCCCTGAACTCACTTTCTATAGCCAAGTTTATTTCTTCAACTTGAATCCTCTCACTTATGAGCAGTGCTATCCCTCCACCAGTCCTCTCAGATCTTTCAACCCTTAGTATTCTGAAGCCCTTAGGAAAAACTGTGACACTGTTTATGTCCTCACTCAACTTAGTCTCTGTAATTGCTACTATATCTGCCTTACTGTTGTGAATCCTATCTTTTAATTCTACTGCCTTACCAGCTAATCCATCAGCATTTGTGTATAACAATCTTAATGAGGCCCCATCCCCTGATCTTCTGTCATTATCTTCTTTATCTCCCCTTTGTCTGGAAGTATTCTGTAACGAAAATTTTTCTTCTCTTCTTCATTTCTTTCATCATTTAACCTTCTTGCCTCTTGCTACAAGTTTTTGATCTTTCCCATCTCTTCCTGTGTTCTGTATCGTCTAATGAACACTTCTTTGCATTCTTGAAGGTCTTTTAGACTTTTTTTTCTCAGCAATATTTCCCTACATGTTTCCCCTCTCTCAAAGGTTACTTTTGTTGGTCTCGGCTTTCCTTCCCTCGAATATTTACCTAGTTGGTGTATGTTTACAATATCCTCAGGACCACATACTACTCCAAGCTTTCTTATCAGGTCTACAACGCTAGCTTTATTTTCTTCAAGTCTCCCCTGCCATGTTGGCTCCTGGGATTCACTTATGCCTGAGATTACCACTGTCTTCTCCTTATCAAGTGCCTGTCTGATGAGTGGGTTTGCCCTTTCCATCACAACGTCTTTCATTTTTTCGATTACTGTCTCTTTATAGTCAACTGTTTGTATGTTTTCCAGTGCCACCACCTTTACAGCCTCTTTTACTGCCACATTCCCCTTTAGTGCATCAGCAAAGGACGTTTTCATGGCATCATTTTCCATATTCAGCTCCTGGAACTCTTTTCTGAACTGTTCAATGTTTTCCTTAATCTGAACATTCCAAGCAGCAATCTCGTCTCTCTCAGAAGAGAGCAGTGAACTAACATCTAATTCCTTTAGGTTGTCATTCAGCTGTTTGTTTTTATCTTCTTGTTTAGAAATTCTAGATTCTAGTTGACTCTTTTCCCCTTCCAGCTTCTTTATTCTTTTTTCTAGTTCCTTTCTCTCCTGCCCTTGTGCTTTATTTGCTTCCTCCAAAGATCTTATTTGTTCTCTGAGTGTTTCATTCTCTTTCATTTCTCCATCCATATTCCGAATTTTATCATCAAGGCTTATAACCATTTCCTCTAACTTCTTGATTCTCTGTTTAAGTCCCCTGATGACTACCCCTTCTCCCGACCCATGGGTGGGAGAGGTTTGGGACAGAGATGGCTTCATTTTTATGTTCTCCCTCTCACAGAATATAGAAAGAAGACGAGAAAGAGGAAAAAAAAGAAAAGAGAAAAACTTCTAATTTAGCTTCACACAGAATTTTTATATCTCCATATAAGTGCTATTTAGTGACTCAGTTTGTCTCCTTTCTGGTAACACACATCTTAACTTAAAAACTTGACCATGGTAATTTAAGTATAAAAAGAAAAAGAAAAACAAAAGTCAAACCTGAAGGAAAATTCGAATTTGTGTTTGAGGTGGCACCCACCTTTTTCTGTTATATATTCTTCCTAACTGATAAACTGACTTGCTAACCAAGATATGTTATCACGGGATTAGACTTTACATTTAACTCAATATATATACAAAATAACAAAATAGTAAAAGAGAAAGCTAAAAGAAAAGCAAAAAAAAATGAAGAAAATAAGACTGCTGTACTACTTGGCAACTTAACTCAGTACTGTTGACAGGTGGGTATTTGGTAATTTTTTTTTCTTTTATTATTCAATTTTTTCGTGTATCAAACTAACTAACTAGTTAATATAAATGGGAAGGATACTGATTTTAACAATATATAGAACCACAGGATCAGGTAAACGGCTTAAGAGCTTTCCCCAGTTTACACAAAAAATTAGGTAATGTGATGTGATGGCTCCACCTCTGGCAACTCTTCTAGATTTCCCTCAAGGCAGAACTGGACGGCAGCTTCTCTCTCTCTCCTCACGAAAAAGTTCTCAATTTTTTTTCCTTTAATATGAACAGTCTCGTCTTACAACAAATATAAGTTCTTGTACTCACAATACTCTGCAGGATTTCAGATTTATGGAAATTATGGTAAAGTTTTCCACTACGCACTTAGTCACTCGAAACAGTTAAAAATTTAAGAGGAGCAATTCCGTGTGTCACTGAACGCGCGGTGTGTGTGTGTGTGTGTGTGTGTGTGTGTGTGTGTGTGTGTGTGTGTGTGTGTGTGTGTGTGTGTGTGTGTTTGTTCTTGGTTTGAGGTGAATGTAGGGATATGTCAAGGTTGTGAAATGTCGCCATGGTTCTTTAATGTGTATATGGATGCATTGGTATGGGAAGTAATTGAAAGAGCATTAGACAGAGGCTTGGACTTAGTGGGTGAGTGTGGAAGGTTATACAAAATGAATCAATTGCTATTCGCGAATGACACAGCATGGGTGGCTGATACTGAGAATAAGCTGAATAATTTGGTGGCTGAGTTTGTTAGGGTGTGTGAAAGAAGGAATATGCGGTTGAATATTGGTAAAAATATGATCATGAGATGTACGAGGAGTGCTAATGTTGGCAGATTGAATGAAGATGTGGATAGGGTTTTGCTTTAAAAAGTTGAGAGTTTTAAGGACCTGAGGTTGCATGTATCAAGGAATGGACAAGTGGATGCGGAGGTAAGTCATGGGGTAAAGGAAGCGAGTAAATGCCTAGGTGGGTTGAAAAGTGTAATGAGGAATAGGTATTTGGGAATGAACTCAAAGAGAAGGATATATGAAGGTGTGATTGTGCAGACAGCATTGCATGGAGCAGAGACTTAGTATGCAAGAGAGGATAAAAGGAAGAAGTTGGATGTAATGGAGATGTGGTGTTTGAGTAGTAGCGATAGTGTATCTAGACTATGGTGTATCTAGACTATGAGGAGATCAGGCTGAAAACGGATGTTGAAAGATCTCTGTCGGAATTGTTTGATCAGAGAGTATTGAGTTGGATTAGACACATAGAGAGAATGAGTAATGAATGAATAGCAAAGAGAGTGCGGAGTGCAGAAGTGGTTGGAGTTAAGCCAAGAGGAAGACCTGGAATCAGATGAATATATGGAGTGAAAAGGGCACTGGATGCACATGGATTGTCAGTGGAGCAGGGAAGAGAGCTTGGAATAGATAGGAATAAGTGGGGGAATATAATGTATAGGTGACACGGGCCAAAGTTATTTCTCGAGCATGCTAGCTCATGAGCTGTGCTGGACGGGTGTAAAGGGATTTGCAGTGTGATGAAGCAGTGGGGGTAAACCAGCTGCGGTTGTCGTTCCTTACTGTAGAATATCCTTTCCCGCCTACTTTATGAGTGACCCACACATGGTGGTAGAGGGGGATATGTGGCATCGCTCTATCCCCAAGGAGCTAAGAGGAGTAGTTAGGTATGTGTAGATCGTGGTGAATGCGTGTTTCTTGACTTAGCCACCCCCTTACAATGGGGAATGAGGCCATGTATATGCATGCATGTGTGTGAAAAAATAAAATCATCCATTTTAGAAATCCTATCACTGTTTCATGAAAGGTCTTTCTAAAAAAAAAAAACTATCTAAACGTTAGTCATTGGCACATTATATTATGTAGATAGGGATTAGATGTCACTGCTTGGCCTATGTGACCTCTACAAAATTTTGACAGTCTCTTCATCTAGTCCTTTTAAAAACAACATATCGGTGATTCTGGCTTAATAACTGTTCGCACAATTGCATGCAGTCAATGAAAAAAAAAATGAAATATCATCCAAGAACTCTGTTAATTTTGGCAATCTTATTTGCTCAGGTCTCGAGCCTTTACTTTTCAATATATTTATCCAAGGTTTCCAAGATGTTATTCAGAACCCTAAGTTGGTCCAATTTGCATTGATGCTCAGTTTTCTCTCTAAATATACAGAACCTATTGACCCCTTGATCTTAAAAATGGAATGCACGGTTGAAAGAGGAATAATTTATCTTGCAAGAAACACATTAAGAGTAAATTCAGTTCATCTTTATTGGATTAAGATGTTATCTAGATCATTTACCCCGAACCCTAGCAATGAAAACAGGGTCTGATATTGATTAGGGCTTTGGGAATAATGCTTAGCAGTCACCTGCCATTTGAATGCAATGTCGAAAATATTTGTCCTAAGGCAAAAGGTATGCTCTCCTTCTTTAATAATAATAATAAAAATGCATTTGACAGCCCCAGCAGGACAGTAAAATTGGAAGATCGAGTTCTTAGCTACATATTATAAATTTGCAAGGTATGGAGCAGGTGTAATAAAAGTCTGTTTAACAAGATTCAAAAGATTCAGATTTTTGTTGATAAAAGCTCTGCATGTCATGACAAAAAATATGGATGTGCAATACCATTCATTAGGGACCTAAATTGGCTCAAAGTAGAGCATTACAGTCGATACGACAGGGCGACGTTTATGTGCAAGTTAAAGAAAGGTGTTTTAACAGAATTAGTTATGAATATTAACTTAGCGATTAAGTGGAAATAAACACCCTGCATTAAAAAACCTACATTGTCAAGAGCAAGGAAAAATGGTAGACAGAGCCATGTTAGTCAGGGGTCACAACCTTTGAAACAGACTGCCGGACAAAAGTGAAACAGGAACAACATCAGCAATTAAAAAGAAACTAGGAGCACATATTTTTAGTGCTTCAATAGGTCTGTGGTTTGCACTTATGGCCTATGTCTGCATTCATCCACTTGTATACTGTAATAAATCCTAAGGGTTACGGTATGTCCACATCATGTCTCCTCCACAGCACATAGAATCAACAAATAATCCTGTATGCTTTGAGAAATAAAGGCATATTATTTTTATTATTATTATTATTATTATTATTATTATTATTATTATTATTATTATTATTATTATTATTATTATTATTATTATAATATATATATATATATATATATATATATATATATATATATATATATATATATATATATATATATATATATATATATGTGTGTGTATATATATATATATATATATATATATATATATATATATATATATATATATATATATATATATATATATATATTCTCTCTTTCTTATAATTATTATAAATATGGAAGCTTCATAATATTTAGCCCCTGGTACCCGGCAACAAGGGGTGCTAAGAATATCGAGGTAACATGGTGAATCCACTATAGGCATGACAGTGGACATGTTCGATGGTAGTAACAATTCTACTCTCAACCCTATACCTGACGATAGATCAGTGTCTCTGACTATAAATTTTTCTAAGATGCGTGAGCTAAATTGTAATATCTAATGCTTAGAACAGAATTTGAGGACATCCCTCCCTAAAAATCTGCTTTTCTCTGAAACCCAGGTAGTCGTGCCATCCCTGAACTGTTTGAAATCTCTCACTATGAAATATATTCTCATTTCCATTCCAAAGTAGGGGTTTATGTCTAAAGTGATACTAACACACCCTATGCAAGGCTTATGATTTAAATCTCCTAATTTCGATGATCTCTGGATGAAGATGCATCTTTCAACCATAACTATATTTCTTTACTTCTGATATTGCTCTTCCAACTCCACTGACTGAATCCTTTTTAGAATATTTCTAATCTTGCCATGAGTCCTTGCTGTCTTCTCACCCACACACTGAGGTTCTCTACAGTGGAGTCTTCAGTGTGAGTGGCTTTATTCTAGTCACTCTGATGTGAGGGGAAATGAAGCATTTTGATTTTCTGTCACCCATGACTTGGAGCCGATTAGCAGACATCCTACACATGTTACCTCTTGACACGACCATGATGCGAACATTGTTGACTAATTCTTTAATTTTAATCTAATAAACTATTAAGTATTGTGAATATTTTCCCTCCTAATATATCTGATCACTCTCTGATCTCAGTCTTTTCCTTTTCCGCCTCCACTTCAAAAATCTCTCCTACCCAACGCTTTCTTAGGTACCAAGAGCATACCCACGTGATGATTTGTATAACTTTCTCCTTGATTTTCCATCGGATCACTCCTCCTTTTGGATTAGGCACCTAAACAGTTGTTGTGGTCAAAACCTCGGGAATGGAAGCATGCATGTCCTCCTCTATCAAATGTTTCTCTCCATCTAATCCTTGGTTTGAAAGTGACTGCCTCATGCCTATTCAGGACAGGATTCAGGCAAGCCAGTCATATTAAATCTCCCCCTTGATTTAACTCGTTCAATTTTTATTACATCTAGAAATTGATGCCCTGTTCATATTCGTAAGTCTGAAGTTTCCTTCTTAGAAAGAAAGTTGATGGCTTGAACTTTTCTCCCACTGCAATATATTCCTGATCCTTAGCCTAAAAACTCACCAAAAACTTCTGTAACTCACTCTTTCCTTCTCCCATTTTTATCTGACGGTTCTATTGCCTTCTCTCCCACTAACAAAGCTCTCATTTTTCGACCTACTCTTTCATAAGCGATTCAAACGCACCTAACCCTTGTACTTTACTTATTTAACCCTATACACGCAAAGTCCGTTGGATTTTTTTACTCTCTGAAGAAGAACAAGGCATCTTGACACAACAGTAGCTCAGCAAGATTCGTAAAAAAGTTCAACTACAACTGAATGAATTTCGAATTAATTAAGACTGGTCAAGACATCTCCATTTTAGGTCTTCTCTCAGTCACGGTTCTATCCCTTTTCCTACATCTACACATACTATTCTGTCTCATTACAAATCTCTTACTATCCTTTTACATTTAACGAGTCCAAACACTCCCCACCTCTGTTTTGCTTTTCTTTTTTCCTAATTCCCAATATAATTAAGGAAGGTTCACAACTTATGGCCCTCGGTATACGCCATAAAGTGGTGCTAAGAATCTCCGTGGATCTTGTCGACTCCACTAATGTCGTGAGGGTAGACAAACTTGGTATTGGTAATGGCTTCACTCATAATTTTGCACCTCCAGATAGATCTGCTTTTTTCACTATATACTTTTTTAACATCCTGGGTTTCAGCTCTAAACTTTCATCTGTGGAACAGCACTTGGGTGCATCCCTCTTAACCTCTTCCTGCTCTTTGAAACCCAGCTATCTAGCTGTGCGTTCCCTGACCTATTTCAAATCTCTCACTATAACCTCCACTCTCGTTTTCATTTCCAAGGTCGGGTTTGTGCTTACTGTAGCATTACCACTCCTCTTGCAAGGCTCATTAGCCTTGAATCTCCTGACTTCTAAGTTTTCTGGCTGAAGTTGCATCTCTCCAATATGTCTTTGCTTCTGCTACTGGTCTCCTAACTCCACTGACTTTGTGTTCTTCTTTGAATATCTCATATCTTACCATTAGGCCTTCCTATTTTCTCTGCCACATGCTGAAGTTCTCTACATTAAAGACTTCAATGTACACCACAGTGAGTGGCTTCATATTTCTCCCACTGATGTGGAAGGAAATGAGGCCCTTACTGTGTCTGTCACGATCTGGAGCAGAATATCAAACATCCTAAATTTGTTCCCGATCACCAATACCATACAGTTAATATATATACTATACTTTCCATTCTTGATAACTAAATCTCTTCCACTTGCACTTTCCCACCAGCAATTGTTCCTATCCAGGGCCATTTTTGGCTCTTTGAGCATACGCAGCAAGATAATTTGCGTAAATTTCCATTTGGTTTACCATGGAATGACTACTGTTTTCGGACTCGCAACCCTGATCAGGTAGCCCTGACAATTGCTGAGATGACAATAAAGGAATTGAGGCTTCAGATTCAACCCCTTGATAGGGCTGAATATATGTCAATAATACTCATTAAAGACCCTTCTCTTACATTTAATCAGTATTCTCTTTCTCTTTGCCATACAGTATTACGTCATTCTTTTTTATCTAAGCTACTTCTATCACTGCTCTGAAAAGATGGAATTTAATTAAACTCCCAATCTCATTCGGGACCAATAATAATCAAATAAGCACATTACCATATGTGAAAACATGAATAATTTTTACCCCGACCGGGACTTGAACTGGGATATATAATTACTATACTAAGGTGCTACCAACTACACCACAGTGGATCTATGAGGGAAACACACCTTACAGCTTATATCTGCTATACATGGATGAATGCATTTTATCTGAATGCCACTATGTTCATATTACAGTATAGCATTTGTAAGCTGTAAGGTCTGTTTCCCTTTTAGAATTCTGTGGTGCAGTTGGTAGCACCTTGGCTTAGTAATTTTAAGTCCCATGTTCAAGTCTCGGTAGGTGTAAAAATTATTTATGTTTTCACATATGGTAATGTGCTTAGTTGGTTATTGTTGGCCCTGGATAAGTTTGGGAGTTGTATTAAATGCGAAAGCGCAACTACGAGTGAGGTTGGGGAAACTGTAATATGAACATAGCAGCATTCAAATAGAACGTGTTCATTCCTAGTATAGCAGATATAAGCTGTAAGGTCTGCTTTCCTTTTAGAGATTCTGTGGTGTAGTTGGTAGCGCCTTGGCTTAATAATTGTAAGTCCCATGTGAAAGTCCCTGTCAGGGTAATAATGATTCATGTTTTCGCATATGGTAATGTGCTTAGTTGGTTATTGTTGGTCACGAATGAGATTGGGAGTTGAAATAAATGCGAAAACGAAACCACGAGTGAGGTTAGGGGTAACTGTAATATGAACATAGTGGCATTCAGATAGAATACGTTCATTCCTAATATAGCAGATATAAGCTGTGAGGTCTGTTTCCCTTTTAGACCTTCTATGGTGTAGTTGGTTGTGCCTTGGCTTAGTAATCATAAGTCCCAGGTTCAAGTCCCGGTTGGGGTAAATATGATTCATATATATATATATATATATATATATATATATATATATATATATATATATATATATATATATATATATATATATATATATATATATATATAAAACCAAGCAAGCACATTACATATGTGAAAACATGAATCATTTTTACCCCGACCGGGACTCGAACCTAGGACTTATAATTACCAAGTCAAGGCGCTATCAACTACACACCACAGAAGGTATAAAAGGAATCCAACCTTATAGCTTATATCTGCTATACTTAGGAATGAACGCATTCTATCTGAATGCCACTATGTTCATATTACAGAATCCCCAACCTCACTCGTGGCTTCATTTTAGCATTTAAGTCAGTTCCCAATCTCATTCGGGTCATACAATAACCAAGCAGGCACATTACATATGTGAAAACATGAATCATTTTTTACCCCGACTGGGACTCGAACCTAGGACTTATAATTACCAAGTCAAGGCGCTACCAACTACACACCACAGAAGGTATAAAAGGAATCCAACCTTATAGCTTATCTCTGCTATACTTAGGGATGAACGCATTCTATCTGAATGCCACTATGTTCATATTACAGAATCCCCAACCTCACTCGTGGCTTCATTTTAGCATTTAATTCAGTTCCCAATCTCATTCGGGTCATACAATAACCAAGCAAGCACATTACATATGTGAAAACATGAACCATTTTTTACCGCGACCAGGATTCTGTAATATGAACATAGTGGCATTCAGATAGAATGCGTTCATCCCTAAGTATAGCAGATATAAGCTATAAGGTTGGATTCCTTTTATACCTTCTGTGGTGTGTAGTTGGTAGCGCCTTGACTTGGTAATTATAAGTCCTAGGTTCGAGTCCCGGTCGGAGTAAAAAATGATTCATGTTTTCACATATGTAATGTGCTTGCTTGGTTATTGTATGACCCGAATGAGATTGGGAACTGAATTAAATGCTAAAATGAAGCCACGAGTGAAGTTGGGGATTCTGTAATATGAACATAGTGGCATTCAGATAGAATG
The DNA here is from genome assembly GCA_037179515.1 of Halocaridina rubra. Lineage (NCBI taxonomy): Eukaryota > Metazoa > Arthropoda > Malacostraca > Decapoda > Atyidae > Halocaridina > Halocaridina rubra. The sequence continues at coordinate 68,752 of JAXCGZ010004085.1, forward strand.
CGTTCATCCCTAAGTATAGCAGATATAAGCTATAAGGTTGGATTCCTTTTATACCTTCTGTGGTGTGTAGTTGATAGCGCCTTGACTTGGTAATTATAAGTCCTAGGCTCGAGTCCCAGTCGGGGTAAAAAATGATTCATGTTTTCACATATGTAATGTGCTTGCTTGGTTATTGTATGACCCGAATGAGATTGGGAACTGAATTAAATGCTAACATGAAGCCACGAGTGAGGTTGGGGATTCTGTAATATGAACATAGTGGCATTCAGATAGAATGCGTTCATTCCTAAGTATAGCAGATATAAGCTATAAGGTTGGATTCCTTTTATACCTTCTGTGGTGTGTAGTTGGTAGCGCCTTGACTTGGTAATTATAAGTCCTAGGTTCGAGTCCCGGTCGGGGTAAAAAATGATTCATGTTTTCACATATGTAATGTGCTTGCTTGGTTATTGTATGACCCGAATGAGATTGGGAACTGAATTAAATGCTAAAATGAAGCCACGAGTGAGGTTGGGGATTCTGTAATATGAACATAGTGGCATTCAGATAGAATGCGTTCATCCCTAAGTATAGCAGATATAAGCTATAAGATTGGATTTCTTTTATACCTTCTGTGGTGTGTATATATATATATATATATATATATATATATATATATATATATATATATATATATATATATATATATATATATATATATATATATATATATATATATATATATATATTTATATTATCAATGAAAGGCATCGGAGAAAACTGCTAAATTTAAGCAGGCCTTGACGAAAGACTAAGCATCGAATTTCCCAGTTGAAGAGTAACATTCCTCTCGTCCAGAATTGAAACTTGGGTCAAGTAATCAATTCTGGAAGACAGGAATGTTACTCTTCAACTGGGATATTCGAAGCATAGTATTTCTTCAAGGCCTACATATATTTAGCATTTTTCTCTAATGCCTTTCATTGATACTAAATATCAGGAGATTTCCTTCCTTACATTCATATATATATATATATATATATATATATATATATATATATATATATATATATATATATATATATATATATATATATATATATATATATATATATATATATATATATATATATATATATATATATATATATATATATATATATATATATATATATATATATATATATATATATATATATATATATGTATATATATATTTATATATGTATATATATATATATATATATATATATATATATATATATATATATATATATATATATATATATATATATATATATATATACATATGAATCATTTTTTACCCCGACCGGGACTCGAACCTAGGACTTATGATTACTAAGTCAAGGCGCTACCACTACACCACAAAAGGTTAAAAGGAATCCAACATTATAGCTTATATCTGCTATACTTATGAATGAACGCATTCTAACTGAATGCCACTATGTTCATATTACTGATTCCCCAACCTCACTCGTGGCTTCATTTTAGCATTTAATTCAATTCCCAATCTCATTCGGGCCATGAAATAACCAGATAAGCACATTACATATGTGAAAACATGAATCATTTTTTACCCTGACCGGGACTCGAACCTAGGACTTATGATTACTAAGTCAAGGCGCTACCACTACACCACAGAAGGTTAAAAGGAATCCAACCTTATAGCTTATATCTGCTATACTTAGGAATGAACGCATTCTAACTGAATGCCACTATGTTCATATTACAGATTCTGCAACCTCACTCGTGGCTTCATTTTAGCATTTAATTCAATTCCCAATCTCATTCGGGCCATGAAATAACCAAATAAGCACATTACATATGTGAAAACATGAATCATTTTTTACCCCGACCAGGACTCGAACCTAGGACTTATGATTACTAAGTCAAGGCGCTACCACTACACCACAGAAGGTAAAAAGGAATCCAACCTTATAGCTTATATCTGCTATACTTAGGAATGAACGCATTCTACCAGAATGCCACTATGTTCATATTACAGATTAAATGCTAAAATGAAGCCACGAGTGAGGTTGGGGAATCTGTAATATGAACATAGTGGCATTCAGTTAGAATGCGTTCATTCCTAAGTATAGTAGATATAAGCTATAAGGTTGGATTCCTTTTAACCTTCTGTGGTGTAGTGGTAGCGCCTTGACTTAGTAATCATAAGCCCTAGGTTCGATTCCCGGTTGGAGTAAAAAATTATTCATGTTTTCACATATGTAATGTGCTTATTTGGTTATTTCATGGCCCGAATGAGATTGGGAATTGAATTAAATGCTAAAATGAAGCCACGAGTGAGGTTGGGGAATCTGCAACATGAACATTGTGGTATTCAGTTAGAACGCGTTTATTCCTAAGTATAGCAGATATAAGCTATAAGGTTGGATTCCTTTTAACCTTCTGTGGTGTAGTGGTAGCACCTTGACTTAGTAATCATAAGTCCTAGGTTCGAGTCCCGGTCGGGGTAAATAATGATTCATGTTTTTACATATGTAATGTGCTTATTTGGATATATATATATATATATATATATATATATATATATATATATATATATATATATATATATATATATATATATATATATATATATATATATATATATATATATATATATATATATATATATATATATATATATATATATATATATATATATAATATATATATATATATATATATATATATATATATATATATATATATATATATATATATATATATATATATATATATATATATATATATATATATATTTGCACATCTATTGATGTAGCTCATTCCCAGTGACCATGGTTGTTCCACAGGGTTCTGTTCTTTCACTCACTCTGTTGCTTGTCTTCAAAACTGAGGGCTCCAGTACCCATCTTCTCTTCTCCAAGCCTTTGTCGATTATTTAACTCTTCATGTGTTCTCTGCCTTCTCCTTACTATCTTCATCTGATACTCGAAATCAGACTCTTGTCACTCTTTCTTAACTGTCAATTCGATCTACAAAGAGAATTTGAGTTGCTCTAGTTCAGGCAGTTCCTAAAAAGGGTGACCATTCTATTCCTTCCACCAAGCTGAGTGAACTGTAATGGACGGACATGAGGGTAGTTGCCATATGATGAAGAGGTGGGGGTAAACCACCTGCGGCTGTTGGATGTCACGGCAGAATATCCTTGCCCGCCTATCTTGTTGGTGACCCAAGCAGGGTAGTAGGGGAGGAGTGTGTCAATCCTTTATCTCCAAAGAGCTAAGAGAAGTAATTGATATATTTAATGGATTGTGGTGAATGCGTGCCCTTTGGCTCGGGTACCATCCTTACAAGGTGGAATGGGGCCATTTATATAAAGCAATAACTACTGAAACAGACTCCTGTGTTCTTGTATATGAGTACCTAGTCTTTTGATTTATTAAAAAATATTCCCAATTATATATGAAGGGTGTTTAAAACTGAGATTATGCATGTGCGTCAGTGTGTATGCAAGTAAAATATCCATTCTCTCTCTTCTTGAAAGAAAAAGTTCAGAAAAAAATGATATAACCAGAATGGTGTATTCGTGCATGCGTGTGAGTGTGCGCGTGCTTACAAGTGCATGTGCGAGTGTGATTACCTAATTGTGATTACCTAATTGTGTTTACGGGAAAGAGCCCAAAGCTCGTATCTTCCCGTCTCCTGATCGGTTCCATTTTTAGACTTAGTGATACTTATCATACCTGTCCTTAAAACTATGGATTGAGGTAGCATTAACTACCTCCTCGCTTAGCGAATTCCAATTATCAACTACTCTTACACTGAAAAAGTATTTCCTTACATCCTGCAAACAAGTTTTCTTCCGAAGCTTCAAACTATGACCTCTAGTTCTAGAGCCAGCCATATCGAAATATCGATCCCTATCCACTCTATCATAACCATGAAGGAATTTAAAGACTGTCACCATATCCCCCCTTACTCTTCTAGCTTCGAGTGATGGCAAGTCTAATTCCCTCAGCCTCTCATCATAACCGAGATTGCGTATTTCTGGCACCAGTTTCGTGGCATGTCTTTGAACTTTTTCAAGCTTAGCTATGTGCTTTTTCAAGTGCGGATTCCAAAAGGGGGCTGCATATTCGAGTTTTGGCCTCACATAGGTTACATAAATATTTCTGAACATTTCCTTGTCCATGTGCCTGAAGGCTACCCTTACATTTGATAAGAATGCATATGCTGCCCTTACTACGCCATTTATATGTATTTCTGGAGACAAATCTGCCAGTATGTTTACTCCTAGATCTCTCTCATTTTCTGTCTCCTGAAGTTGTACTCCAGCCACCGAGTAGTCAAGCTTGGGCCTTCTTGCACTTGTACCCATTCTCATTACCTTACATTATGAGGTATTGAATTTCATTAGCCACTTTTCTGACCACTCATGCAGATTATTTAGATCCTCCTGAAGTTCTCTACCATTGTTCTCGTTTTTTACTTTCTTCACAATCTTTGCATCATCTGCAAACATATTCATGAATGAATTTACAGACTCTGGTAGGTCATTTACATATACAAGGAACAAAAGTGGCCCTAAAACTGAACCCTGTGGAACTCCACTACTAACTCTTCTCCATTCAGACACTGAGTGTCTTACTCTAACCCTCTGTTCCCTTCCTTCTAAGTAAGTTTTTATCCATTCCAAGACATTTCCACCTATTCTAGCCATTGATTGCAGCTTCCTAATAAGTCTCCCATGTGGAACAGTGTCAAACGCTTTCTGGAAGTCTAGGAATATGCAATCTGCCCAGCCCTCTCTTTCCTGTAAGATTTGGCTTACCTCATCATAAAATTCTAATAAGTTTGTTACTGTTGATCTTCCTTCTCTGAAGCCATGTTGCCTCACTGACAAAAAGTTGAAGGATTGCAAGTGAAGAGAGATATGTTTCCTTAGTAGTTTCTCCATAAGTTTGCAAACTATGCTGGTCAAGGAAACTGGTCTATAGTTCAGAGCCGTATCCCTCCTTCCCTTTTTGAAGATAGGTATCACATTTGCTTGTTTCCAGCATCTTGGAATCTCCCCCGACTCCAATGACTCCTTAAATATGATACTTAGTGCCACTGATATTGTGTTTGCGCATTTTTTAAGCACATGAGGGGATATGTCATCAGGACCTGTAGCTTTATGAACATCTAAATCCATCAGCGCTTTGCATACCTCTGTGGCTGTAAGGTTGATGTTCTCTAATACCGGCCCTTGAGCTTCTATCACTGCAATCTGAGGGGGTGGGGTATTTTCTACTGTAAATACTGACTGAAACTCCTTGTTCAATTCTTTGCAGATCTCTTCGTCCGTCTCAGTGATGCTTCCATCCGCTCTCTTTAGCCTTAAAACCTGTTCTTTTACCTTCAGTTTTCCTCTGATAAAGCTGTGGAAAAGCTTGGGATTTTCTTTAGCCTTCCTGGTGATGTCCCTCTCATAATCTTTCTCTGCCTCTCTCCTTTTACTTAGGTAGTCATTTCTTGCTCTTTTGTAGGTTTGCCAGGCATTTATGTTTTTTCTCCTCCTATACCTTTTCCAGCATTTGTCTCTCCACTCCTTAGCTCTTTTACACCCATTATCGAACCATTTCTCTCTGGCATGAATTACACCTACTTTGGTGACAGGTATGCAGCAATCTACTATCTTCCCATATTTCTCACAAAAGATGTCATACATTTCTTGTACAGATTTGTTGTAAAATAAGGTTCTCCAGTCAATAACTGCAAAAAGCTCATTCATTTTGATGTAATCTCCTTTCTGATAGTTCCTCCTCATGTCCTCAGTGCCTCTACTCTCAGGAAGAATGTCTTCAATAATATACTCCATCAACAACACACAGTGGTCACTCTTTCCAATTGGTGGTTCATACTCAATATTTTCAATATCCAACACATTATCTGTGAACACCAGATCAAGTAGTGATGGCTCATCCCCACCCCTGGCTCTTGTTGGTTCCATTACATGGTGTGTGTGTGTGTGTGTATGAGTGTGCGTGTGTGTGCTTGCATAACATCAATTTTTTGACTAATAAAGAGAGTGAGGGTGCGTGATTACCTAATTGTGATTACCTAATTGTGTTTACGGGAAAGAGCCCAAAGCTCGTATCTTCCCGTCTCCTGATCGGTTCCATTTTTAGACTTAGTGATACTTATCATACCTGTCCTTAAAACTATGGATTGAGGTAGCATTAACTACCTCCTCGCTTAGCGAATTCCAATTATCAACTACTCTTACACTGAAAAAGTATT
>JAXCGZ010004085.1:80000-86361 GCA_037179515.1 Halocaridina rubra
TTGATACATATAGACATACACATACATATATGCATATATATATATATATATATATATATATATATATATATATATATATATATATATATATATATATATATATATATATATATATATATATATATATATCAAATAAGCACATTACATATGTGAAAACATGAATCATTTTTTTTACCCCGACCGGGACTCGAACCTAGGACTTATGATTACTAAGTCAAGGCGCTACCACTACACCACAGAAGGTTAAAAGGAATCCAACCTTATAACTTATATCTGCTATACTTAGGAATGAACGCATTCTAACTGAATGCCACTATGTTCATTTTACAGATTCCCCAACCTCACTCGTGGCTTCATTTTAGCATTTAATTCAAATCCCAATCTCATTCGGGCCATGAGATTATCAAATAAGCACATTACATATGTGAAAACGAATCATTTTTTTTACCCCGACCGGGACTCGAACCTAGGACTTAGGATTACTAAGTCAAGGCGCTACCACTACACCACAGAAGGTTAAAAGGAATCCAACCTTATAGCTTATATCTGCTATACTTAGGAATGAACGCATTCTAACTGAATGCCACTATGTTCATTTTACAGATTCCCCAACCTCACTCGTGGCTTCATTTTAGCATTTAATTCAAATCCCAATCTCATTCGGGCCATGAAATTATCTAATAAGCACATTACATATGTGAAAACATGAATCATTTTTTTTACCCCGACCGGGACTCGAACCTAGGACTTATGATTACTAAGTCAAGGCGCTACCACTACACCACAGAAGGTTAAAAGGAATCCAACCTTATAGCTTATATCTGCTATACTTAGGAATGAACGCATTCTAACTGAATGCCACTATGTTCATATTACAGATTCCCCAACCTCAATCGTGGCTTCATTTTAGAATTTAATTCAAATCCCAATCTCATTCGGGCCATGAAATTATCAAATAAGCACATTTCATATGTGAAAACATGAATCATTTTTTTTACCCCGACCGGGACTCGAGCCTAGGACTTACGATTACTAAGTCAAGGCGCTACCACTACACCACAGAAGGTTAAAAGGAATCCAACCTTATAGCTTATATCTGCTATACTTAGGAATGAACGCATTCTAACTGAATGCCACTATGTTCATATTACAAATTCCCCAACCTCACTCGTGGCTTCATTTTAGCATTTAATTCAAATCCCAATCTCATTCGGGCCATGAAATTATCAAATAAGCACATTACATATGTGAAAACATGAATCATTTTTTTTATTTTCTGTGGTGTAGTGGTAGCGCCTTGACTTAGTAATCATAAGTCCTAGGTTCGAGTCCCAGTCGGGGTAAAAAAAAATGATTCATGTTTTCACATATGTAATGTGCTTATTTGATAATTTCATGGCCCGAATGAGATTGGGATTTGAATTAAATGCTAAAATGAAGCCACGAGTGAGGTTGGGGAATCTGTAATATGAACATAGTGGCATTCAGTTAGAATGCATTCATTCCTAAGTATAGCAGGTATAAGCTATAAGGTTGGATTCCTTTTAACCTTCTGTGGTGTAGTGGTAGCGACTTCACTTAGTAATCACAAGTCCTAGGTTCGAGTCCCGGTCGGGGTAAAAAAAATGATTCATGTTTTCACATATGTAATGTGCTTATTTGATAATTTCATGGCGCGAATGAGATTGGGATTTGAATTAAATGCTAAAATGAAGCCACGAGTGAGGTTGGGGAATCTGTAATATGAACATAGTGGCATTCAGTTAGAATGCATTCATTCCTAAGTATAGCAGATATAAGCTATAAGGTTGGATTCTTTTTAACCTTCTGTGGTGTAGTGGTAGCGCCTTGACTTAGTAATCATAAGTCCTAGGTTCGAGTCCCAGTAGGGGTAAAAAAAAATGATTCATGTTTTCACATATGTAATGTGCTTATTTGATAATTTCATGGCCCGAATGAGATTGGGATTTGAATTAAATGCTAAAATGAAGCCACGAGTGAGGTTGGGGAATCTGTGATATGAACATAGTGGCATTCAGTTAGAATGCGTTCATTCCTAAGTATAGCAGATATAAGCTATAAGGTTGGATTCCTTTTAACCTTCTGTGGTGTAGTGGTAGCGCCTTGACTTAGTAATCATAAGTCCTAGGTTCGAGTCCCGGTCGGGGTATAAAAAAAAATGATTCATATATATATATATATATATATATATATATATATATATATATATATATATATATATATATATATATATATATATATATATATACATACATATATATATATATATATATATATATATATATATATATATATATATATATATATATATATATATATATATATATATATATATATATATATATATATATATATATATATATATATATATATAAAATATATATATATATATATATATATATATATATATATATATATATATATATATATATGCATGTATATATATATATATATATATATATATATATATATATATATATATATATATATATATATATATTTATATATATATATATATATATATATATATATATATATATATATATATTTATATATATTTATTTATATATATGTACTGGCCATATTTTGGTTTAGGCAAATTTTTATGGCCGGATGCCTTTCCTGACGCCAACCCTCCCCATCTACATGGGCTTGGGACCGGCAGAAGAATAAGAAGAAGATATATATATATATATATATATATATATATATATATATATATATATATATATATATATATATATATATATATATATATATATATATATATATATATATATATATATATATATATATATATATATTATATATATATATATATATATATATATATATATATATATATATATATATATATATATATATATATATATATATATATATATATATATATATATATATATATATATATATATATATATATATATATATATATATATATATATATTATATATATATATATATATATATATATATATATATATATATATATATATACATATATATATGTATATATATATATATATATATATATATATATATATATATATATATATATATATATATATATATATATATATATATATATATATATATATATATATATTCTATCTACCTTGGCTGTTTCCCCTTTTAATTTGTGGGTAGCCGACATCAAAAAAAGAAAACAATAAGGGGATAACTTTGCTCTATGGGCAATGACGAGGGACCTAGCGACCGTTCAGATGGCACTGCAGGAGTGCCACAGTCCATCCTCCCGGCTCTTCCACAACCTGTGTCGTTTCACAACTGTCAACTCCCCTATTGCCCCTTCCACAGGGCTACCTCTGTAAGATGCAGCCCCGTGGTAACAGCAGATGCCCATCAGAGCTGCGTCACAATCGCTCGCCACTCATTCCTATTCCTAGCACGCTCACATGCTTCCCTCACATCCATCCTCCTATCATTCAGGGCTCTCCTTACTCCATCCATCCACCCAAACCTAGGCCTCCCTCTAGCATTTCTCCCATCAACTCTCTTATTCATCACCTTTTCAGCAGACTTTCATCATCCATCCTTTCCACTTGGCCAAACCATCTCAGAACGTTCATATCTACTCTGGCTGCATACCCCATAAAACTGATCCATACATCACAGTTGGCATAACCACTTTCTCATACAAAACTTTCTTAACATTCATTTCCAACCCTCTATTCTTCATCACTCCTGTCAACGCACCCAACATTTTATATCCTTCATTCACTCTGTGACACACATCTGCTTCCACTCCACCATTTGCAGCTATAACCAACCTTAAATACTTAAACTGATAAACTTCCTCAAGTGTCTCTCCATTCAACATAACATTCAATCCAGCACCATCCTCATTTCTTCTACACCTCATAACCTTAGCCTTTCCCACATTAACTCGCAACTTCCTTCTCTCGCATACCATTCCAAATTCTGACATTAACTGACACAGCTTCTCCTCTGAATCTGCCACCACCACAGTATCATCTGCAAACAGGAACTGATTCAGCTCCCACTCGTTATCATCCCAATATACCATTTTCAAACCTCGACCACACACTCGCTCATTCACCTCTCTTACAACTCCATCAATATGCAAATTGAACAGCCATGGTGACATCACACATCCCTGTCTCAGTCCCACACTCACTGGAAACCACTCACTCACTTCCTTCCCTACCCTAACACAAGCTCTACTGCCCTCATACAAACTCTTCACAGCATGCAACAATTTATCATTAATTCCATATAATCTCAAAACATTCCACATTGCTTCTCTATCAGCTCCATTATACAGTTTCTCCAGATCCAAAAATGCAAAATACACATCCTTACCCATTGCTAAATATTTCTCACATAACTGCCTAACTATAAAAATCTGATATATACGACCTCTACCTCTCCTAAAACCACTCTGCACTTCCGCGATCACATTTTCTGTCTTATCCCTAATCCTGTTAACCAGTATCCTACAATACACATTTCCTACCACACTCAGCAAACTTATACCCCTAAATCTTCCTTACCTTTGTATAGGGGCACTATATAAGCAATCACCCATTCCACTAGCACCATTGACAACATAAAGCATATATTACACACTCTCACTAACAATTCCAATGCAGTCACATCCCCTTCTTTCAACATCTCCGCTCTCACACCATCCATTCCAGGTGCTTTACCTACTTTTGTTTCATACAAAGCCCTTTTCACCTCCCTTCTTGTAATCTCTCTCTCATTTTCATCTTCCATTACTGGCACTTGAACACTCCCCACTGCCACTATAGCTTCCTCTCAATCTTCCTCAACATTCAGCAAGCACTCAAAATATTCTGCCCATCTTTTCCTTGCATCGTTCCCTCTTAACATCTGTCCATCCACATTTTTCACTGTCTCTTCCATCCTCGATCCACCCTTCCTAACTCTCTTCACTTCTTTCCAAAACTTCTTTTTATTCTCCTCATACCACCTACTAAAATCCTGTCCCCACCTACCATTTGCCAACCACTTCTCTTACTCTACCTTCCGCTTGCTATCCACATTTTTATCCCAATATCTTTCATACTTCTCCCTACTTTTACTCTTCAACCATTCCTCAAAAGCCATCTTTTTCTCTTCCACTTCATTTTCACCCCTTCATTCCACCACTCGCTTCCCCTCCTCATGCCATCTCCAACAAACCTCTTTCCTCACACATCACTTGCATGTCCCACATAACATTCTTTCATCAACCCCCATTCCTCCTCTAACTCCCCAACTTCACTTTCTTTCACCCTGTCATATGCCACTTTCATCCTGTCCTGATATTCCTGTCTTTTCTCTGGCTTGTTCAATTCTTCCATCTTCACCATTTCCCTTCTACATCCCCCCTCTCTATTTCCCCACTCTTTTGATACTACCACTTTTGCTTCAACCAAAAAATGATCAGACATCCCAGCAGCCACACCCCTAAATGCATGCACATCTTTCAGTCTACCAGTCATGCTCTTTGCTACCAACACATAATCCATCAATGCTCTTTCTTTCACTCTTCCATTTGCCACTCTCATCCATGCATACTTATTTATTAACTTCTTCTTGAAAAAGCAATTACCTATCACCAACTCTTGCTCCACACACATATCTAACAGTCTCTCGAAAATCTCATTCCCACTCGGTACCCCATACTTTCCTACAACACCTTCTACCTCTCCATCACCCACTCTGGCATTCAAGTCACCCAACACAACTACATAGTTCCTTCTACTCAGACCATCCAAACACCTAGTTTACTCATTCCAGAATTCATCCCACTCTTCCTCACTTCTCTCACATCCTGGCCCATACCCACTAACAAAAGCCCAACATTCCCTACTCTTCCTAACCCTCACCCAGCTCAGCCTAGATGACACTTCTTTCCAATCCACTACCCTATTTACCATCCATTAACTCAGCAATAATGCCACACCTTCTCTCGCTCTCCCCCTATCAACCCCAAACATCCTACCTGTCACATCACCAAATGCCACTTCTCCTTTTCCTTTCATATTCGTCTCACACAATGCCAGTACATCCATTCTCCTTCTTCCAAACATATATCCAATCTCACATCTTTTGCTCTCTATCGTACTACAACAATGCACATTTAGACACAACAAAACTAGAGCTTGGGGAGAAGTTATTCTCTCCTCTACTCCCCTTCTTCTTTGACGTCTCGCGGGAGGTAAATAGAAGGGGGGGATTCTTAGTCCCCTCGCCCCGACCACTTTTAGTCGCCTCTAATGACACGCAGGGAATATGTTGGGGCTATTCTTTGATGCTGTGCCCGCCACCACAGGCCACTTATATATAT
>JAXCGZ010004086.1:0-30000 GCA_037179515.1 Halocaridina rubra
TGGCTAGTACAGTGGTAACGCGCTGGCTTCGCATTCACGAGGTCGAAAGATCGGTCCCCGTCCAAGACCGAGAGTTTAAGCTGTTTACTGGCAGGAACTGCTGTGGGTGGACATCACAGTGGGGGGTTGGGGCTTGTCCTGGCTGACGAATACCCATTGTAAAATGGAAATAAAGTTTATTTATTTATATTTGTCCCAGCCAACTAGGGAGGGGCACTGTACACAGTTATTAAAGTAAATAAACCAACAGATGTACAAACAATGATGAGCCCTTAATAATATTGATAATAATAATAAATATAATAATAATAATAATCTCCACAATCATCATCAAAGGAAAATTATTGTCACCAATAATAATAATAATAATAATAGTAATAATAATAATATCTAAGGAGAACTTTTGGAATAGACATCATGAAAGTAATGCAGAGGTATATTAAAATCCAGCAGAGAATTGGATATTCATTACACATCTTTTATAATCCCTTCACATCTGACAGGTCATTACACTCTCCATCTCTGTTTCTCTTTACTTTATGTATTCTTCATGCCCAGGCCCGATAAAGGCTGTTTATTTTATTATTTTTTGGCCTGTCCTGGTGTCACAGACGTTCGAGTGTAAGGCCAGGTTCTTCAATTTCTTTGTGCGTTTCCTCTGGTTGTTGTTCTTCCTCCTCTTTGCTCGCTGATTTTGTCATTTTCTCCAAGTCTTAATCAGTCAAAGGCTGCGAGTGGCAGTCGATCAGTTCATTCACGTCTTCGTGAGTCATATCTTCAAAGCCTTCTCCTCCTAGAAATGCAGCCAACTTCACAGTTTTTGCAACTGCTGAGTTATGGACTTCATTTGAAGCGAATCCCTTGTGTTTGTAGATGACGTTGGGCCACAATATCTTCCAGCTATCATTGATTGTGGCCGGCTTCATCTTTGATTGCATTCTGAATAGTTTGAAGGCATGTAGCTATCGTGTAGTTACGCCAGTAAGTCTTCAGTGAGAATTCTTTGTCCGAATCCATGGATTCAACCAGGTTCGCCAGGACATTTTGTGTGTAGAGGGCCTTGAACGCATGAGTAACGCCTTGATTTGTAGGCTGAATCAGTGATGTCGTATTCGGTGGCAGGAACTCTACTTGAACACCATCATATTCGAGATCAGTTGCGTGGCCACCAGCATTATCCATCAAAAGGACCTTATATTCAAGGCCCTTTTCCTCAAGATAAATTTTGACCTTAGGGATAAAGCATTATTGAAAACAGTCTGATGTGAGGCTTTTCGTGATCCAGGCCTTAGGGTTATGCCTCCAATACACTGGCACCAGAGTCTTATTCTTCAAAGACCTAGGGTTCTTTGACTTGTAGATAAGCCTGGGCTTTAACATGAAGCCCACAGCATTCCTGCACTTGATGAGGGTAATGCGGTCTCTGTGCGCTTTAAATCCAGGGGCTTTAGCTTCTTCCTTGAAGATAAAAGTGCGAGACGGCAATCTTTCCCAAAATAACCCAGTCTCATCCATGATAAATACTAGCTCAGGAGCATATTCTCCTTCCTCGATAATTTTCTTGAAGTCGTTTTTCACGTAATATTCAGCTGCAGCTGTATCTGCGGAGGCAGCTTCACCATGAACCGAAATGCTCTTTAGGCCATAGCATTTTTTAAATTTGGCAAACCATGCCTTACTTGCCATGAACGATTGTTTCCTCAGTGGAGAGTCGCTGGAGGGTCCTGGTTGTGGGTTGTCGATATCTTCTCTCTCCCTCCTCACGGTCGCCTCTGTCGTTGTCAGGTTCGTTTGCAGCGAATGTCTCGTACAGCTTCTTCGCCTTTGTTTGTATGATATTGGTGTGTCTGATCTTCTTTTTGCAATTAGCAATCCACAGGGTCAAAGCAGATTCCATCCTCACTATTATCTTATTGCTGGGTGTTACGACCCTCTTCACTGTTTTACTAAATGAAATAGTCTCTGTTTTCCCGATGTTTGCCGCGTCCTTTTTGATGTATCGACAGTAGATTCGTTGAGGCTAAAATGGCGGCCGACATCTGCGAACCTTCCTCCTTCCTTCAGCATATCTAACAGTTTTACCTTATCTGCTATGGTCAACATCTTCCTCTGCCGCTTAGGCTCACTACCAGAAGCCTTAGAAATGAAGGACGCTTTGGAGGCATTGCAGAGGTTGAAAAACGAGGATAAAAAAAATCACAAGCACAATGTATTAAGAAGCACGACGCAAACGGCGCACACATGAGTTAGACTGATCGGGTGAGGCGAGACAATGGAAGATGCTAGGATAATAAAGCTTCAGTCAAAAAGCCAATCAGACCCCATGATACAGAACATACAGAAAAACAATTCTGTGATTCATCGTCTCCCACCCTTTCAACCAATAGCTGAAAGGGCTCGTAGGTGCGAGCCTTTGCGTTTTCCACGATGCCAATACAGTGTACGCTATCATACAATATATTACATGGTGCAATACTGTGAGTTACATGTTTAAATTTATGTTTTTTACTATTTTTTACTGTTTTATTATTCTTAGGCTAGGAAATACTTTTTTTTTTTATTGATGAAATAATGAAAGTACTGGAAATTTTTTATCAATAAAATAATCAAAATACTGGAAATTTTAATGTGTGCTAGCTCACATAGGTGCGATCCTTTGCGTTTTCCGAAACGCCGATACTGGTATCGTACTTTTTATGGTGCAGAGTTACATGTTTAAAATTGTTTTTTTTTTTTACTATTTCTTACTTTTATCAATGAAATTATGACAAAAAACATTTTTCAATAAAATAATGAAAATACTGATAATTTTAATTTTTATTATTTTAATATTCTCGCATATACCCAGGAAAAAAAATGCTCCGTAAAAAATCCATGATGCACTGAATTCGCGATAAGTGAACCGTGATATAGCGAGGGAACACTGTATTGCTATATTGAGCATTAAGTTGATAGCTCTTGTGGCTGCCTTGTTAAGAGAGCGCATTGTATATACAAGGTTTGGTGGAAGTCTAATTTTTTTTTTTTTTTTGATTGATGCTGTGTCTTATTTATAAAAAAGGTTTCAGCAAATATTTTTTAATATCTACAAAGAATTTGTAGGGATATCAATTATTTTTTTTATTTTTGAGAAATACCTACCTCATTGCATCTGATATACGTATTTTAACTGCTCTGGCTGGAGAATACTTATTGCCTCAACCAGCATTACAGATGTGGTTTATATTGGACTGTAGATTCTGCCATAATTTGCAAAGTGTTAGGCAGTAAAATACAAGTGTGAAATACCAGTTAGTGCACCATTTGATAAAGCTGAAATCAGAAACAACTCACTTTCACATTACTAGTGATGCTGAATGTTATAAATATCGTCTATTCCCTGGTTCTGCATGCAAGATAGCAGGAAAACTTCAATGGAAAGGTTTTAACCCTTTCCCTTTGAGATTTGAACTATATTAATTACTCCACAGTGCATGCAATATCTGCTGCGCCTCAGGGAAAAAATTTTGTACTGTCCCCATTAACATCGTAGAGGATACTGACTCCTTTGAAGTCCCTCAACTGGATAAATCATTGACTCAAGTATGACATCTAGACACCAGATGCCAGATTTCGAATTTCTATTCACAGCCAGCCAAGGGAATGGCAGACTGATTTGAAATTATCAAAAATTAAACATGGTTTATGCACATTTCTGCCATTTTCTGTAATTGGCAGGCATGCAGATAGAGAGTTAATGGAAATTTCTATGGTGAATAGGATGTGAAGGTTATATTGCTTCTTGTTTAAATCTTTAGATAGATTAGGTAGATGAGTAGAACTAAATGCAGCAGTATGTGTCAGCAGGAATTGCCTCAATATCAAGGACTGGATTTTTTTTATAAGGCATAAAATGTATACTGTACTTAGTTATGAAGGGTCTTTTGTCTTCTGTTGAGTTTTCTTAGGGGAATGCTTCGTCAGTGTAATAGATTGATTTTAAAATTTCTGTGCTCTTTAGAAGCAGCTACTCATCCTGTAGCAGACATTTTATAAAAATAGAATATTCTAAGAAGATTTTTAAGTTTCTTTCTTATTGCAGGAACACCACGAAGAAGATTTTTTCCTATACATCGCTTATAGCGACGAGAGCGTTTACGGCGGTGCATGTTGAAGGTAAACACCTATTTCTGTGATGGCTCATCTGTGTCTGACTGACAAGGTATATTCCTTAGAGAGAGAGAATAAAAATGCCAAGACTCGTATTTGAAGATGAATAAAAGTTGAACCTCTCAGAATAAATTCAAGTTTAATTAGAGGTACTTTTTATTTTTTTTTATTTTTATTGTATTGTTCTCTCTTGGTGATTATAGTATTGTTCTTTCTTGGTGACATTCGTCTTATTATTCTTTTTGTTATTTTGAATTTGGAATAACATGTAATCCTTAGCCCCCCCCCCCCCCTCTCTCTCTCTCTCCCTCTCTCTCTCTCTCTCTCTCTCTCTCTCTCTCTCTCTCTCTCTCTCTCTCTCTCTCTCTCTCTCTCTCTCTCTCTCTCTCTCTCCTCTCTCTCTCTCTCTCTCTCTCTCTCTCTCTCTCTCTCTCTCTCTCTCTCTCTCTCTCTCTCTCTCTCTCTCTCTCTCTCGTTTTTTCTGGCACAAAAGTGGTATTGATTCATAAATATAGTATGGGAACAACATTCTCTCTGTTTGATCTATATATATACTCTATTGAAATATATTTGTGCCTATGATTTAAGACTTAAATACAGCTAGTCAAATATATTAGTGTTTATGAATCTGAAACCTATATTATTGTTTGATCTTTATATCCCTGCTTTAATTAGGTAAAATTTAAATTTTATTAAATTTGCACTCTAAGAGAAACTTGGATCTATTCTCAAATCTCAGAGTATCTGAAAGGAGATTATTTCTAGCATATGATATGACTTTATTTTGTTACTGGACTTCTCTTACTGGTATGGAATTTTTCTTAATTGCATTCTTTGTTGAAGATCAGGGCTAGTTTATGAATATTCTTAAGAAGTGTTATCTCAGTTTATTCAATTCACAGTTAAAGTATCCATATTTTTGCACTTCGTAAGTTAAAATAGTTTGATAAGCACATTGAAAAACACATGAGGAGGTTTAAATAATCAATTGTCAGTTAAAAGGATCTTTATAAATATGAAAGGATAAAGTTTTGTTTCTGTATCGTAAGTGTGTATCTGATTTGAGTATCAGGGTGTGTTTCAGTAACATGTGCATTTACATGTTACTGAAATTTTCTTTGATATTTGCACAGCTTTTGTTGAAAGTGGACTGAAGTGATCGTTATGATTATATTTTTGCAATATTATAGTCATGCGTTGTTGGGGCTGATAAAATCGTCATTGTTTTATTTGTAGACACATTAACTGGTTGCTATATATTTTTAATATATAAGTACAGCACTTGTGTGCAGTGTCTAATGACGATTTGAGTGCAGCATTTTTTCCTGTTGACTGGTCTGTAACCATAAAAATTGTAATTATTTTGGGTAAATTTTTCCATTATTTTTCACCTTCTATTGCTGTCATTATATTTTTCCTTGAAAAAATTGTATTAATTAGAAATAATATATAATAATGTCATATTGTCATATATTCAGTAGCATTAAAGTATATGGAATTTGCTTTTTTTTTATTCAATCTTTCATCTTTTGCACGATGGGAGTATCATAGCATTGGATTCTTCTTATTTTTGTTACTCCATTTGCAAGAATTATACTTCATCACATTGCTAGGCAGATCATCACAATAGTTGCAAAGGCACACTATGAGTGGGTACATTTATATACTACTTGCTGGATGACTGCATCAGTCAAACACATTATGAAAGACTGCGCTACTTACAACCACATATGCCAGCAATGCAACATACACAACCTAAGAGCTCTGTAGGAAAACCTGTTATCGACAGAGGCCTTCTATAGGGATGGGGTGGGTAAAGTTGTTGTATGGCTAGACAGTCTAGGCCCTAGGGAATGTCAACAACTACTTATTTTATGAAATTAACTTTATTTTTTTTTTTGTGACACCGGGACAGGCAAGAAAACTGCCCTCATCAATAAAGGTCCAGGCACTTAGAAAACATTAAAATGAAGGAAGAGAAAAGGTTAAGGACAATACAGAGATGAAGTTGTGATACACAAAGGAAAAGGGCAGGCTGAAAGAATAGTTTAAGTACTGAGAACCTAGAGATATAGCAGGATTAGGCCCTGAGATGACGATAGATCCGCTTTTTGAAGAAAGGTAGGTTATAATAATTAGGAAAGAGAAGATGACGATAGATCCACTTTTTGAAGGAAGGTTGGGTATAAAAATTAGGAAAGGGGGAAGAGAGTTCCCAGAGTCTGGAGGTAGATGGGAAGAAGCAGTCGCTGCACCTACCATGCTGGAAGCTCTAAAACTCCATGCAGTACCTGTGAGATGAGGCCGCTTGGCGAGTGTTACATGGCCTCAGCAGTGGAGGAGGGCTACAACTTGCCAACTCATCAGGGCAACGATGGAAGTAGTAGCGACAGAAAAGAGAAAGAAATGATACTGCAAAGAGAAAGAGAATCCAGATTAGAAGTAAGAAAAGGATCATTGAAGAGTTGGACTGCCTAAGATTCAACCATATCAAGGAGATAAGTATAAGAAGAAGCACCCCTGATGTGAGAACAGTATTCTAAGCAGGGACATATAAGACCTTTATAGATTTTAAGTAACTGTAAAGAGTTGAAGTAATGACGAATATGAAACAGAACCCCTAATATTGTGATGCAGATTTAGAAATTTGGATTATTTGATTCCTCCAAAACGAGCTAGAGGTTATCTGGATACCTAATAAGTTAATGGAATTAAGAGAGTAATTTTCTTTAGTTAAAGAGACAATAGGGCTATCAGGAGGAGAAGAAGATAAAGAGATAGCCAGAAACTGTCTTGGAGGCATTAAATTTAACCAAATTTTGGGTGCCCCACTCAGATACCTTTAGCAAATCAGAGTTGAGAGCAGAAGAAAGAGTGATACGAGACTGATTACAAGTAGCCGATAAGGGTTGTGAAGAAAAGGCAGAGGAAATATGAAGGGTAGAATTGTCGGCAAAGGCACGAAGAAGAGAGGAAGATGGGGAGTGATGAAGATCGTTGATAAAGAGAAGGAACAGAGTAGGTGACAGAACAGAGCCTTATGAAACACCACTGGTAGCAGGGAATGGATTAGATGTTGCACTGTCAACAGCCTCAGATATAATGGTCAAAATTAAAACTGGAAATCAGAGAATAGAGAGAAGGGGTAAACCCAGATGCATGGAATTTGGCCAACAGAGTCTTGTACCAGACTCTGTCAAAAGCTGTAGAGATATCAAGGGCTACAACAAAGGATCCCCATAGCTCCGCAGAGAAGATGACCATACATGAGTAAGATAGGTTAGGAGGTTACCAGTGGATCTTGCCTTTCAGAAACTGTACTGGTGATTGTAGATAAGTGAGATAGATTCAAGACGTTTCGAAAAGAGCATTGAGCAAAGTTTTGAAAACTTTAGCGATAGAAGAGGTTAGGACAATAGAACTGTAGTTTGAACAAATAGAGCGGTCGGCCTTCTTAAGAACAGATTGTACTAGAGCATGCTTCCAAGATGAAGGATAGATAGTGGTTGAGAGAATGAGGTGAAAAAGCTGACAAAGCACGGGAGCCAGTTCATCTGCAAACTCCTTAAGGAACCTTGCAGGGATACCATCGGGACCAGATGCCTTGTTCGTCTTTAGCGAGCGAAGAATCATATGATCTTTGCCTTAAGAAAGGATAAGGGAGAGTATAGGGTTAGAGAGGGGTGAAGACTGAGGGACAGGTGCACTGGAATCGTTTACAGAAGAGTTGGCAGAAAAATGAGAGCCAAAGAGAGTGGTTTTGTCAGTGGGAGAGCAAGCTATAGAACCATCAAAACGAATGAGAGGGGGAAATCTTGAGTTGCAGAAGATTTTGGAAGAGATTTTTGGCTAAGGACCAGAAACATTGTCAGTAGGAGAGGAGTTAGGATCATTAATTTTCCTTATAATAAAGGAAGCTTGAGACCTTCGAATCTGAGCAGTACTACGATTAATAGCTTCAATAAAAGCAGAGTGACTTGAATCAAAGGGAGAGGCTTGGTACGACCGGTGTGTCCGATTCCTGGCCTGAATAACCATAGAGCAGGCACTGTCAAACCAAGGATTAGGGGGAGAAAGTTTTCATGGAGGAGGGGATGAACGCTCCATTCCTGAGGTTATGATCTCGGCAGGTTATAAGGCTACCTGATCAGGGTTGCGGGACCAAAAGCAGTAGTCATCCCATGGGAAGTCAAAGAGGAAGTTACGTAAATCTTCATGTGGGGTACAGTTAAAGTGCCAAAGGCGGCGCTGAGTAGGAGGAATATCTGAAATGGGAGCGATAATGGAAGAGATTGAGATTACAGAATGGTCACATTTACCAAGGGGGGAAAGCAAAAATATGAGTAGTTTGAAGGGTTAAAAGTAAGAAATAGGTCAAGAGTGTGGCTAAATGTTCGAGTCGATTGGAAACACGAGCAGAATATTTGATAAATTGCCCCAGGTCGTGGGTAACAGAGAAAGCATGAGCCTCACTCTCTCCACATCAGTGTGAGAAGAACTAACCCACTCAATGTGGTGTACACTGAAGTCTCCAGTATATAGAACTTAAGCATGTGGGTGAGAAGATAAACAAGGATGCATGGCAAGAGGATTGATAATTAAAGAAGACACAAAGTCAGTGGAGTCTGGAGAACAGTACAGAAGCAAAGGAATATAGTGGTAGTGGAGAGATAGATATTCAGCCAGTAAGCATCAAAGTCAGGAGATTCAAGGTCCATGAGCCTTGCATTAGGAGTGTTTAGTGCTGCAATAGGCGCAGACCCCACCTTTGGAATGAAAACGAGAATACAGCTTATAGAAAGAGATTTGAAATGGGTCAGTGGAAGCATGGCTAGATAGCTGGGTTTCAGAGAGAAAGAGGAGCTTAGGGAGGAATGTACCCAAGTGCTGTTCTACAGACGAAAAATTAAAGTTCAGACCACGAATGTTAGAAAAGTGAAGAGTGAAAGAAGCAGATCTATGAGGGGGTTTAAGGTTTAGGGCATAACCATTATTACCACCAAACGTGTCTACCCTCACGCCAGTGGTGAAGTTGATAAGATCCCCGGAGATTCTTAGCACTCCTTTATGCCAGGTACTTGGGGCCATAATCTGTGGACCTTCCAACTGCAATTGCAGTTGGAGGTTATATTCCTTGAAGGACTTAAAGAACTTACCACTTTAATAAAGAAAATATTTACATGAAAAAGGAATATTTAATGGCCCAAGGATTTAAACTAGACATATTATTTGGGAAAAAATATCCATGAGTTTGATGCTAAGCACGAATATTTTGGAGGTATTTAGCAAATTTCCAGAATGGTTTATTACTTTATTTTAAGTCTGGGTCACTCTTTTAGCTTCTGAATGATCTTGCGTATTGCAAAATATGCTTAATATTGCACACAGTTAAAAACCATTTAACATCCAAGTTTAAATCTGAAAAGGCAGATGCCCTGCAATTTGGATATTGCAAACATCATATACGTTGTACACCCAGTACCACTTAGGGCAATACCTTCTATCTCAATTAGTGGCTATTTAAAGACGAATATATATATATATATAATATATATATATATATATATATATATATATATATATATATATATATATATATATATATATATATATATATATATATATATATATATATATATATATATATATTATTTTTTTTTTTACATAGACACAACACTTTATCCACTTGGGAAAATGAAACCCTTATTTCAAACAGAATTCTTTAATGAAATACCTATACATGAAAAGTCTTTATTTAGTTCTATGACAAAGTTTTGTGAGTTGCATTATGCAAAGTTTTATGAGTTGCACTATATAAGTCCAGTTCACATCTTTTTATTGATCAAATTGTTTATCTTTAAGGAGGTTGTTAAAAATTACAGTATCATTGCCATAGGGACTGCGGCAACACAGTGGTTGGAACGCTTGACTCTGGAAGTGACTCGCCCAAGTTCGAGTCCACCAGGGGCATGAAAAAGGGCATCTAGCTATGATTCTCCAGCTCCAACCTGTCTGTGTCCATCCCCATTCGAATGGGGAGCAATAGAAACAGCATTAAATAGCAAGCAACACTACCATCACCATGATTTGGTTCAAAGGACCAAAAGCTGTGAAGGTTTTATAATATATTTTCGCCTATAATAACTGATCCCCTTTACAATTGCAAATCCAAATGCAACTTTCGTAGTCACACAGGCGATCTCTATATTAATTTTCCTCCTCTAATATAGACCATAACTATTACCATGTGCGTAGGTTTACATGCAGATAACCTAACGGGGGCTTGTAAACAACCTGTATGAGTTGATAAATAAAACTCTCCTCATCCAAGATTACAAACATCTCATACAGCATGTGATAGGGTTTATATTACGGACTCCCTTTTCCAGTAATGGCTAGGGCAATCCCTCTTATGAAGGACTTTTAGTTTTGGCAACCATGTGAATGCCTTTTCTAACTTCAAACCATGGCTGGCCATGACCCCACAACCTGACGAATCAAAGTTGTGAGCTTTACCTCAGCCATGGTGGCCACCATTAACTTCTCATGAAGCATAATACTACAGTATTCACTACAACCCAGATAGAGGTGGGATGCATTTGGAATATACCGAGGGTAATGTGTATTATGGTAGAGGGTTATTTCAAAGTTACAAAATTCTCCTGAAAGCAATGGCCTCCAAAGCACCTCACACTACATCTTGACCCATCATTAGTGCTTCTTTTTACATTTTCTCTTTTCCATTCAGAAAATTTGCTGTACACTTTGAATCAATGTCTTCCATCTAGGCACTATGATCTTATAATCCAGTACATCTGATAGTAGGGAAATCCAATCATGGTTGAATCATATCCATATCAGACATAAAATGGTAGTATTTTGTCAGCTCACAGAACTGGCCTAGAGAGCCACACATGATTATAAGTCCTCAAAGATACAGATCCTTCATACAGGTGCATATAATTCTATTAGAATTTTTATTCTTAATGAGTGACAAATCCACTGTAGCAGTTTGCTTTGTTCAGTAATTTCAAACTTGAAACTGTCAAAGACTCTGTCTTTTGTTGATGTACATCTAGAACATCAGATGATAGAGCAGGAATCATCTTAATGAGGTTGTGTATAGGCTACACACAGCTCACACATAGTTGGTAACTGGTTGGTAACTTCCAAGGCTAATTAAAAAAATATATAATTGGCCTAATAGGGCATACAGGAAAAAAGATAATATAATATAGTGAAGAAACGTCAAAGTTAGCAAGTTCATGCAGTGCTATATAAAATGTGCTGCTTAAGGGAGGGCTTGGGGCAAATACTATATATAATTTTTTTTAGCAAAAATATCATAGATTAATATCATCAATTAGAAATACTGATGTCTTTTGCAAATGTAATGTGGAAATGGTTGAGAGTGTCTATCGTTGCTGGGTGATGATTTCCCTCTTTGAAAATGGCAGGATGAAGGGGAGTAGTCCCCCCTCAGAAGCAATGCCTTGAAAAATAACATGGTACCCTTTACCCCCCAAAAAGTTACTGCTTCAGAATTAAGATGTTTTCTTGACTGCCTCATCAGCAGCTGATCAGAGAAAGCTAGGTGTTTGTCAGCACACTAAGGGTACTCTCCCTGGATCCAGTAGAGGACCATGGCAAGCCCCCCCCCCAAAAAAAAAGCCAAGGTCCCTCCTACATTTTGGTCTCACTATTGACGCATGCTCATTGGGTGCAGTCTTAAGGTTCCTTCTGCTCCACCAACATTTCTCAGAAAAAAAAAAAGCTTAGTAGGTTCAACTAGAAAAATGTTTGAGGTTATCACAAATGCATATAAACGTGCTATTCTGGTTGTATGCAAATGCAAGGCCTGCTGTTTGAACTGCCAAAGCGAATCCACATCAGTGCTGTGAGTACCTACAATTCTCAATCATGATAATGATCCGCTTTTGCATCACAGCCCACCTTTTCCATTAAGTGATAGGACGTTGCCTTCTGTCGAAGTACTTTGGTTTTGGCAAGTTTGACCTTTACCCTGAGTGAATGCCCTTTCTACCCTTAGACTGCGGCAAGTCTCGAACCGATGACCTGACAAAGCAAAATCACGCATTCTACCACCCCGGCCAATTCTCAAGCATGCCAAGGAAAAATGCCAGAGATGACTGTAAAGCAGAGAAACAACATGAGAATCAGCAATATATGGGAAAAGAGTTCATTAATAATATTAATATGCAACCGGGACTACTACTGCCAATGACTTAAGATTGTTATTGCGTGAGTAATTAAGTAATTACAAGATAAGTAGAACTTGGAAATGTTGAATATTAATGCTATCTAGATTGAAGCATTTTTGAAAAGTTAGAAATTTAAATCTAATAGTCTAAATATACATGTTATGATATAAGTGATCTAATCCTTTATTGATAATAAGGTTATTCCCTTTATCGCACCTCTTTTGTTTTCATTGTACTTCTACCTATTTGGTTTCTAATGTTTATATTGATTGAGCCGACCGGCACCCATCTTGTAACAATAAACTGGAAGCCATGATATACGCTCATTATTAATACAAACCTTTACATTTGGCGACGAGTAAACCCTTCATGGATATGGGAAACCTCTCGAGTTTGGTTATATTACTGGCTTAAATAGATTCGCCTTGCAAGATTTCTGGTAGGTGCCAAATGTTTTGTTTGCCGACGCCAGGATTAGGCTACCATGGTTATGCCTAATTGGATCCTGGATTGATGCTGCGTGATTCACCTCGACTAGGCTAGTGTTGGATTTAAGCCTAGGTGCCCTGTATGATGTTGCTGCAGTTTTGGGCGCATGTTTCTTCAAGCCTAGCATACGTTTTTGCTACCCTAGCATATCGAATTGTCGGTTGTTTGGGTGCTACATTAGCCTAAGTGTTTGTGGATACTGGTAATATTACAGAATAGGTCCGCAATGTCGTCGTCGTTGAATCAGATTAGAATTGATTGTTTTAATCCATCGAAAATCTCCTTGGAATTATGGCTAAGCCTATTAGAGGCACATTTTAGTCATTTAAATGTCACTGAGGCTGACGAGAAAAAAAATCTCCTGCTTGTGTCATTGGGTACTGATGTTTTTAGTGTTTTAGGCAATCTTTGTGCTCCTGATTTGCCCCACACAAAGTCTTATGCAGACTTGGTTCAGTTATTGAAAGGTCATTTTATTGTTACGCCTTCTTATCACAGAAGTTTGCTAGCCTTCCAGCAAAGAAAAAAAAGGAAGGATGAGAGTGTAAAAGAATTGTATGCTGATTTAAAGGCTCTAGCAAAGCATTGTAATTTTGGCAACCAATTTGATGGTAGAGTAAGAGATCAGTTATTTATGGCTGTAGATGCTGAAGTTTATTTTTCAAATATAGTGGCTCTCAACATAGATCTCCAAGCAATGACCTCTCAGGCTATTTTGGAGAGAATTTTGAACATGGAAAAAGCATTTGTAAGTGAGAAAGATGAGGTTCAGTCACAGGTTCAGGTTGTAAGAAGAAAATATGTAGGTTTATCTTGTCAACATTGTGGTTCCTCTCATGACAGCTTTTATTGTAGATTTAAGCATTTATCATGTTATAATTGTCATAAAAAGGGTCATTTACAGAAGGTTTGTAAAGAAGCCAAAAGAGAGAGTGGTTATAGTACAGCTAAAGGTTCAAATAGACCAAGCAAGAAAGATTTTAGGAGTAAACCTAAGTTTAATAGTAGGAAAACTGTAAAGATTGTGAATGATCAAGATGTATCATTAAGTGATAATGATGATGAGGATGATAAAGTGTTAACTGTCAGAGATAAAATCTATGCTGTTCATGCTGAACAATTTTATTTTTCTGTTAATAAGATCCAAGTTCCTTTTGAGGTTGATAGTGGTGCTACTGTTTCAACTTTGAATAAAGATTGGGTTGAGAAGTTGAATTTGAAAGTTGAACAATGTAAGAAACCCTTACAGGCTTATGATGATTTTAAAATAAAGGTTTTGGGAAAAGTGGTTGCTCCTGTTGTGTATAATGGATATAATGTATCACAAGTCTTTTATGTTGTTGGTTCAAAGAATACAAATTTATGTGGTAAAAATCTAATGAAACAAGTTGGTATTTATTTAGCAGGATTAGATGGAAGTACCAAGGTTAACAATGTTCATAATGTAAGTGTTGAACAAGTGTTTGAAGATTATAATGTTAATGTAAGCAAACCTATTTCTAGCATTGTAGCTAAAATTCATATAAAGAGTGATGCTATTCCAAAGTTTGTAAAAGCACGTACTGTTCCATTTTACCATAAAGAGATGGTTGAAGAGGCCATTGATAAACTTGTAAGTGAAAATATTATAGAATCTGTATCTCATAGTGAATGGGCTGCGCCTATTGTACCTGTGTTAAAAGAGAATAAGAAAGAAATTCGCATATGTGCAGATTTTAAGCATTTGAATAAGCAAATACAATGTGATAAATACCCCTTGCCTAAGATTGATGAACTTTTGTGCAGTGTTGGCAAAGGCAAAATTTTTTCTAAGATTGATTTGAAGAATGCATATTTGCAAATACCTGTTGAAGAACAAAGTCAAGAGTTTTTAGTTATTAATACACACAAAGGAATGTATAAATACAAGAGGTTGCCCTTTGGCTTGTCCTCTTCTCCTGGTATTTTTCAAAGATTTATTTCACAGATCTTATGTAATATTGATGGTGTTGCTGCATATATGGATGATATAGTTGTCAGTGGTGAAACTAAAGATGAGCATGATGAGAGACTCAAGAAAGTTTTAAATGTGTTGCAATCTCATAATGTACAGATAAATAAGAGTAAAACAGTTTTAAATATGGAATGTATTGAATATTTAGGTTACTGTATATCAAGTGAAGGAATAAAACCATCCCCAAAGAAGGTTAAAGCAATTTTGGATGCTCCTTGTCCTACCTCAGTAGCAGAGGTCCACTCATTTTTAGGGATGATTACATTTTACTGTAGATTTATTAAGAATTTTTCAACTAAATCAGCTCCATTGTATGATTTACTGAAAAAAGGTGCCAAGTTTGAATGGACAAAGATTGAACAGAATGCATTTAAATGTCTTAAACAAGATTTTGTAGACTCTAAAGTATTAGTAAATTTTGATGGGTCATATCCCTTGATTGTAGAAGTTGATGCTTCACCTGTTGGTGTAGGATGTGTGTTATTGCAAAAGGTCAATGGAGTAGAAAGACCTATTTATTTTGCAAGTAAGAAATTGAGTAGTGCTGAGATGAAATATTCACAGTTGGATAAAGAAGGATTGTCTTTGATTTTCGCTGTCAAAAGATTTAGATATTTTCTTTTGGGTAGAAAATTTATGGCCAGAACGGACCATAAACCACTTTTAGTATTGTTTGGTAAAGATAAGCCAATTCCTCAGAATGCCAATTCTAGGATACAAAGATGGGCTTTGTTACTTTCTCAATATGACTTTGATCTAGTGCATAAACCTGGAAAGGAAAATGTTATTGCCGATGCACTTAGCCGTCTTCCAGTAGAAGATGAAATTCAGTCTGGGATTCCTGCTGAGTATGTAAGATTAGTGGAATTGCTTGATTTTGATGAAATTTCTTATAAGGTAATTAGACAATATAATAAGAAAGATAAAGTGATGTCTCAGTTAATTAATTGTCTAAGATTTGGTTGGTCTAAAGAAAATAATTTGTTACTCATGGAATATGGTAATGTTAAAGATGAATTGTCTCTTCATAATGATGTAGTGTTATACAGGAATCGTATTGTAATACCTGTAGAGGTGAGGTGTAAGATATTGACTCATTTACATAATGGTCATAATGGAATAAATGCCATGAAAGCAGAGGCTAGGAAATGGGTTTGATGGCCAAAGATTGACCAAGACCTTGCAGAGATGACAAAGAATTGTAATATTTGTTTTAAGAATTATAAACAACCACCAGCTAATACTTTGTCATGGCCTAATACGGGAAAACCATGGTCTAGGGTCCATATGGACTATGCAGGTCCTATTGATGGTAAATATTTTCTAATTGTCATTGATTCTTATAGTAAGTTCTTAGATATACAGTTCTCTAGTTCTGCAACATCTGGTGTCACTATAAATCACCTAAGGAAAGTATTTTCTAATTTTGGCTTGCCAGACATGATAGTGTCAGATAATGCTCCTAATTTTGTATCACAGGAAATGAAGGTGTTTTTGCAAAAGAATGGTATAAAACATGTTTGTCCTGCCCCTTATCATCCAGCCTCTAATGGTCTTGCAGAAAGAGCTGTAAGGACATTTAAGGAGGGTTTAAGGAAATTTAAAGAGGGAGATTATACTACTAGAGTTTGTCGTTTTCTTTATAACTATAGAAGAACTGTACATTCTGCTACAGGAAAAGCTCCTGCAGAGATTATGTTTAATAGAAATTTCAGAGGTACTGTAGATGTAAAGCTGAAAGAAAGTAAAGAATGTAATGATAGTCTTTCAAATGAAGAAAACATGTACAAAATTGATGATGCTGTGTTTGCACGTAACTATGGTAAAGGTCCACTATGGGTGGAAGGTAGAATTGTAGAAGTATTGGGTTTAAGAAATTATAGAGTGCAAGTACATTGTTCAGGGAATATAATATGGAAAAGACATTCTGATCAATTGATGCATAGATATTTTGGAGATTTCAATCAGTCTAATAATGAAATGTTGAATAATGATTATGATAATCCTGTTGTAAGTGAAATTGAAGCTGATAATCCTGTTGTAACAAGTGTTCCTAGTGAATTAACAACCAATTCTAATATTATAGAAACAAATGGTGTACTTTCAAAAGATGTTATTAATGTACCTTCAAGAGATGTAAGTAATAGTGCATGTGATGAGTTACCTATACAGACTCCAGTAGTGAGAAGGTCTCAGAGAAATATCAAGCCCCCTGATCGTCTTAATTTGTAAATAGTGTTTTGAACTCCTTATATAGAATTTTCATGTGTGCCTTGTTTTAAGAAGTTGATGACTTATTTTTTATATGTGATGTATTGCAAATTCTAGGGGAAAGGAATGTTATGATATAAGTGATCTAATCCTTTATTGATAATAAGGTTATTCCCTTTATCGCACCTCTTTTGTTTTCATTGTACTTCTATCTATTTGGTTTCTAATGTTTATATTGATTGAGCCAACCGGCACACATCTTGCAACAATAAACTGGAAGCCATGATATACGCTCATTATTAATACAAACCTTTACATCTAATTTTCTCAGCCTTTCCTAATTGAGACTGCGTATTTCTGGTACCATTTTCGTGACATGTCTCTGAACTTTTTCCAGCTTATTTATATGTTTTTTGTTCAAGTGTGGATTCCAAAAGGGGGCTGCATATTCAAGCTTTGGCATCACATAAGTTACATAAATATATTTGAACATTTCTTTGTCATTTGCTAAGAAAGCATATGCCGCCCTTACTAAGCCATTTATATGCATTTCTGGAAACAAATCTGCTATTATGTTTACTCTTAGATCTCTCTCTACAATAAAAGCTGTCATGAGAGGAACCACAATGTTGACAAGATAAACCTACATATTTTCTTCTTACAACCTGAACCTGTGACTGAACCTCATCTTTCTCACTTACAAATGCTTTTTCCATGTTCAAAATTCTCTCCAAAATAGCCTGAGAGGTCATTGCTTGGAGATCTATGTTGAGAGCCACTATATTTGAAAAATAAACTTCAGCATCTACAGCCATAAATAACTGATCTCTTACTCTACCATCAAATTGGTTGCCAAAATTACAATGCTTTGCTAGAGCCTTTAAATCAGCATACAATTCTTTTACACTCTCATCCTTCCTTTTTTTTCTTTGCTGGAAGGCTAGCAAACTTCTGTGATAAGAAGGCGTAACAATAAAATGACCTTTCAATAACTGAACCAAGTCTGCATAAGACTTTGTGTGGGGCAAATCAGGAGCACAAAGATTGCCTAAAACACTAAAAACATCAGTACCCAATGACACAAGCAGGAGATTTTTTTTCTCGTCAGCCTCAGTGACATTTAAATGACTAAAATGTGCCTCTAATAGGCTTAGCCATAATTCCAAGGAAATTTTCGATGGATTAAAACAATCAATTCTAATCTGATTCAACGACGACGACATTGCGGACCTATTCTGTAATATTACCAGTATCCACAAACACTTAGGCTAATGTAGCACCCAAACAACCGACAATTCGATATGCTAGGGTAGCAAAAACGTATGCTAGGCTTGAAGAAACATGCGCCCAAAACTGCAGCAACATCATACAGGGCACCTAGGCTTAAATCCAACACTAGCCTAGTCGAGGTGAATCACGCAGCATCAATCCAGGATCCAATTAGGCATAACCATGGTAGCCTAATCCTGGCGTCGGCAAACAAAACATTTGGCACCTACCAGAAATCTTGCAAGGCGAATCTATTTAAGCCAGTAATATAACCAAACTCGAGAGGTTTCCCATATCCATGAAGGGTTTACTCGTCGCCAAATGTAAAGGTTTGTATTAATAATGAGCGTATATCATGGCTTCCAGTTTATTGTTACAAGATGTGTGCCGGTCGGCTCAATCAATATAAACATTAGAAACCAAATAGATAGAAGTACAATGAAAACAAAAGAGGTGCGATAAAGGGAATAACCTTATTATCAATAAAGGATTAGATCACTTATATCATAACATTAGACTTACCATCATTCGACACTAGAACAATGAGGGGGATATGTAGACGGTTTTTAAAATCCTTTATAGCTATGACAGAATGGATAGGGATCGATATTTTGATATGGCCGGCAATAGAACCAGAGATCATTATCTGAAGCTTCGTAAAAAAAAAAAAAAAAAACTTATTTGCAGAATGTAATGAAGTACTTTTTTTTTTTTTGTGTAAGAGTAGTTGATAATTGAAATTGGCTAAGCGAGGAGGTAATCTATGCTAACTCAATCCACGGTTTTAAGGACATGCATGATAAGTATCAATGAGTACAAAAATGGAACCAACCAGGAGACGGGTAGTTACGAGCATGGGGCTCTTTCCTGTAAGCACAATTAGGTAATTACCAATAAAAGTATCGCCAACTAAGGGATGAAAGAAAAAAATTAAATAATATGCTGTGGATCAAGTCAAGATAACGACTCCCAATACATTGAATATCCACCCCCAAAAATTGTTAGATTAGATTAGGTTAGTGCCTGACCTGACCTGTCTTAACCTAACAATATACTTGGCTATTTAATAAGTGGTTATCTTTAGTTGATCCAATGCTGTTAAAACGGAAGCGAATTAGCTTTAGTGACTACTAGCAGGAGTTAGCATTCAAAAGAAACAAAAAAATACAATAATAATAGAAAGAAAAAACAACTTGACATTAAAATAAGATACTAATATCAATACTGGAGGAAAAAATGAAAAGCAGGACATTTATAGGAATAAAAAAAAATAAAAAATAAAAATAAATAAAAATAAAGACATGATCACGATATACTAATAGCAACAGTTAGAAGACAAGACATACAATAGATGAATAGTCACGGTGATTATGAACAGAAAGAAATACAAATAAGAGACGTATAGCGATAATAGAAACAAAAATAAATATATATAAGGAGAGAGTAATGAATATAGCAATTATATATATATATATATATATATATATATATATATATATATATATATATATATATATATATATATATATATATATATATATATATATATATAGATATATATATATATAGATAGATAGATACAATATATATATATATATATATATATATATATATATATATATATATATATATATATATATATATATATATATATATATATATATATATATATATATATATATATATATATATATATATATATATATGAGATAGATAGATAGATACAATATATATATATATATATATATATATATATATATATATATATATATATATATATATATATATATATATATATATATATATATATATATATATATATATATATATATATATATATATATATATATATATATATATATATATATATATATATATATATATATATATATATATATATATATATATATATATAGGCTAGTACAGTGGTAACGTGCTGGCCTCGCATTCGCGAGGTCGACAGATCGGTTCCCGTTCAGGACTGAGAGTTTAAGCTGTTTACTCGGAAGGCCACTGCTGTGGCTGAACACCACAGTTGGGGGTTGGGGCTTGCACCAGCTGACGCCCGCCAGAGCAGGGGCGATGCCTCTGATATAGGAGGGCTAAAACCGCAAACTTTACACACACACACACACACACACACACACATGCTATCTCAATCCATAGTTTTAAGGACAGGTATGATAAGTATCACTAAGTCTAAAAATGGAACCGATCAGGAGACGGGAAGATACGAGCTTTGGGCTCTTTCCCGTAAACACAATTAGGTAATCACACCTATGTGAGGCCAAAACTCGAATATGCAGCCCCCTTTTGGAATCCGCACTTGAAAAAGCACATTGCTAAGCTTGAAAAAGTTTAAAGACATGCCACGAAACTGGTGCCAGAAATACGCAATCTCAGTTATGATGAGAGGCTGAGGGAATTAGACTTACCATCACTCGAAGCTAGAAGAGTGAGGGGGGATATGGTGACAGTCTTTAAATTCCTTCATGGTTATGATAGAGTGGATAGGGATTGATATTTTGATATGGCTGGCTCTAGAACTAGAGGTCATAGTTTGAAGCTTCGTAAGAAAACTTCTTTGCAGGATGTAAGGAAATACTTTTTCAGTGTAAGAGTAGTTGATAATTGGAATTGGCTAAGCGAGGAGTTAGTTAATGCTATCTCAATCCATAGTTTTAAGGACAGGTATGATAAGTATCACTAAGTATAAAATGGAACCGATGAGGAGACGGGAAGATACGAGCTTTGGGCTCTTTCCCGTAAACACAATTAGGTAATCACAATTAGGTAATCACACACACACGTATAAGGGAATTTCCTACACCAACATGTAATGGAACCAACAAGGGCCAGGGGTTGGGATGAGCCATCACTACTTGATCTAGTGTTCACAGATAATGTGTTGGATATTGAAAATATTGAGTATGAACCACCAATTGGAAAGAGTGACCACTGTGTGTTGTTGATGGAGTAAATCATTGAAGATATTCTTCCTGAGAGTAGAGGCACTGAGGACATGAGGAGTAACTATCCGAAAGGAGATTACATCAAAATGAATGAGCTTTTTGCAGTTATTGACTGGAGAACCTTATTTTACAACAAATCTGTACAAGAAATGTATGACATCTTTTGTGAGAAATATGGGAAGATAGTAGATTGCTGCATACCTGTCACCAAAGTAGGTGTAATTCATGCCAGAGAGAAATGGTTCGATAATGGGTGTAAAAGAGCTAAGGAGTGGAGAGACAAATGCTGGAAAAGGTATAGGAGGAGAAAAAACATAAATGCCTGGCAAACCAACAAAAGAGCAAGAAATGACTACCTAAGTAAAAGGAGAGAGGCAGAGAGAGATTATGAGAGGGACATCACCAGGAAGGCTAAAGAAAATCCCAAGCTTTTCCACAGCTTTATCAGAGGAAAACTGAAGGTAAAAGAACAGGTTTTAAGGCTAAAGAGAGCAGATGGAAGCATCACTGAGACGGATGAAGAGATCTGCAAAGAATTGAACAAGGAGTTTCAGTCAGTATTTACAGTAGAAAATACCCCACCCCCTCAGATTGCAGTGATAGAAGCTCAAGGGCCGGTATTAGAGAACATCAACCTTACAGCCACAGAGGTATGCAAAGCGCTGATGGATTTAGATGTTCATAAAGCTACAGGTCCTGATGACATATCCCCTCATGTGCTTAAAAAATGCGCAAACACAATATCAGTGGCACTAAGTATCATATTTAAGGAGTCACAGGAGTCGGGGGAGATTCCAAGATGCTGGAAACAAGCAAATGTGATACCTATCTTCAAAAAGGGAAGGAGGGATACGGCTCTGAACTATAGACCAGTTTCCTTGACCAGCATAGTTTGCAAAGTTATGGAGAAACTACTAAGGAAACATATCTCTCTTCACTTGGAATCCTTCAACTTTTTGTCAGTGAGGCAACATGGCTTCAGAGAAGGTAGATCAACAGTAACAAACTTATTAGAATTTTATGATGAGGTAAGCCAAATCTTACAGGAAAGAGAGGGCTGGGCAGATTGCATATTCCTAGACTTCCAGAAAGCGTTTGACACTGTTCCACATGGGAGACTTATTAGGAAGCTGCACTCAATGGCTAGAATAGGTGGAAATGTTTTGGAATGGATAAAAACTTACTTAGAAGGAAGGGAACAGAGGGTTAGAGTAAGACACTCAGTGTCTGAATGGAGAAGAGTTAGTAGTGGAGTTCCACAGGGTTCAGTTTTAGGGCCACTTTTGTTCCTTGTATATGTAAATGACCTACCAGAGTCTGTAAATTCATTCATGAATATGTTTGCAGATGATGCAAAGATTGTGAAGAAAGTAAAAAACGAGAACAATGGTAGAGAACTTCAGGAGGATCTAAATAATCTGCATGAGTGGTCAGAAAAGTGGCTAATGAAATTCAATACTTCAAAATGTAAGGTAATGAGAATGGGTACAAGTGCAAGAAGGCCCAAGCTTGACTACTCGGTGGCTGGAGTACAACTTCAAGAGACAGAAAATGAGAGAGACCTAGGAGTAAACATACTGGCAGATTTGTCTCCAGAAATACATATAAATGGCATAGTAAGGGCAGCATATGCATTCTTATCAAATGTAAGGGTAGCCTTCAGGCACATGGACAAGGAAATGTTCAGAAATATTTATGTACCCTATGTGAGGCCAAAACTCGAATATGCAGCCCCCTTTTGGAATCCGCACTTGAAAAAGCACATAGTTAAGCTTGAAAAAGTTCAAAGACATGCCACGAAACTGGTGCCAGAAATACGCAATCTCAGTTATGATGAGAGGCTGAGGGAATTAGACTTACCATCACTCGAAGCTAGAAGAGTAAGGGGGGATATGGTGACAGTCTTTAAATTCCTTCATGGTTGTGATAGAGTGGATAGGGATCGATATTTCGATATGGCTGGCTCTAGAACTAGAGGTCATAGTTTGAAGCTTGGTAAGAAAACTTGTTTGCAGGATGTAAGGAAATACTTTTTCAGTGTAAGAGTAGTTGATAATTGGAATTCGCTAAGCGAGGAGGTAGTTAATGTTATCTCAATCCATAGTTTTAAGGACAGGTACGATAAGTATCACTAAGTCTAAAATGGAACCGATGAGGAGACGGGAAGATACGAGCTTTGGGCTCTTTCCCGTAAACACAATTAGGTAATCACACACACACACACACACACACACACACACACACACACACACACACACACACTTAGGTAATCACACACACATATATATATATATATATATATATATATATATATATATATATATATATATATATATATATATATATATATATATATATATATATATATATATATATATATATATATATATATATGGAATGAACGCATTCTAACTGAATGCCACTATGTTCATATTACAGATTCCCCAACCTCACTCGTGGCTTCATTTTAGCATTTAATTCAATTCCCAATCTCATTCGGGCCATGAAATTATCAAATAAGCACATTACATATGTGAAAACATGAATCATTTTTTACCCCAACCGGGACTCGAACCTAGGACTTATGATTACTAAGTCAAGGCGCTACCACTACACCACAGAAGGTTAAAAGGAACCCAACCTTATAGCTTATATCTGCTATACTTAGGAATGAACGCATTCTAACTGAATGCCACTATGTTCATATTACAGATTCCCCAACCTCACTCGTGGCTTCATTTTAGCATTTAATTCAATTCCCAATCTCATTCGGGCCATGAAATTATCAAATAAGCACATTACATATGTGAAAACATGAATCATTTTTTACCCCGACCGGGACTCGAACCTAGGACTTATGATTACTAAGTCAAGGCGCTACCACTACACCACAGAAGGTTAAAAGGAACCCAACCTTATAGCTTATATCTGCTATACTTAGGAATGAACGCATTCTAACTGAATGCCACTATGTTCATATTACAGATTCCCCAACCTCACTCGTGGCTTCATTTTAGCATTTAATTCAATTCCCAATCTCATTCGGGCCATGAAATTATCAAATAAGCACATTACATATGTGAAAACATGAATCATTTTTTACCCCGACCGGGACTCGAACCTAGGACTTATGATTACTAAGTCAAGGCGCTACCACTACACCACAGATATAAGCTATAAGGTTGGGTTCCTTTTAACCTTCTGTGGTGTAGTGGTAGCGCCTTGACTTAGTAATCATAAGTCCTAGGTTCGAGTCCCGGTCGGGGTAAAAAATGATTCATGTTTTCACATATGTAATGTGCTTATTTGATAATTTCATGGCCCGAATGAGATTGGGAATTGAATTAAATGCTAAAATGAAGCCACGAGTGAGGTTGGGGAATCTGTAATATGAACATAGTGGCATTCAGTTAGAATGCGTTCATTCCTAAGTATAGCAGATATAAGCTATAAGGTTGGGTTCCTTTTAACCTTCTGTGGTGTAGTGGTAGCGCCTTGACTTAGTAATCATAAGTCCTAGGTTCGAGTCCCGGTCGGGGTAAAAAATGATTCATGTTTTCACATATGTAATGTGCTTATTTGATAATTTCATGGCCCGAATGAGATTGGGAATTGAATTAAATGCTAAAATGAAGCCACGAGTGAGGTTGGGGAATCTGTAATATGAATATATATATATATATATATATATATATATATATATATATATATATATATATATATATATATATATATATATATATATATATATATATATATATATATATATATATATATATATATATATATATATATATATATATATATATATATATATATATATATATATATATATATATATATATATATATATATATATATATATATATATATATATATATATATATATATATATATATATATATATATATATATATATATATATATATATATATATATATATATATATATATATATATATATACACTTAACTATTTAACAATATTAAAAAGAGATAGGAATGAAAAACTTAATGAGTACAGTTATAGAGGCTGTACCTAATCTTGAACTCTTCCAGTCTGGTGATGTTAATCCATGTTTTCTTTTCCTTATTTTTTCAGATATTATACATTATTTCTTTTATTTCAGCACTATTTCTATATCTAAATAGAAATTGACCATTTATCTTGTTCTAGTCCTCTAAAATAAGGTTGTTGTAGTTCTGGTTCTTTTTCTACTCTCTTCTTGGAAGAAGAAGAAGAGGAGGAAAACATTCCTCAGAGCACAAATTGTAAACATTGCGTTGGGCGCTACGTTCAGCTTAGTCTAAATGTCTAAATTTTTGCTCCGGATCATAATTCTTGGATATGTTTTCTAAAAAGAGTCAGGAAGCCGTGAGCTTCCCATCGAATTGGAAAACTGAACAGTTAAGTATGGGACCTATCAGAATTAGAATAGCCCGTGCGCCCCCTGGCAGAGTGGTATCGTTTTCGACTTTGATTCGTCAGGTCAAGGTTAGAAAAGACATTCATACTGGGTAACGGTTGCACTTACCGAATCCTAAGTCCTATGCAAGAAGGCACTATCCTAGCCTCTAATAGAATAAGGAGTCCTTGACGTAAAACTGATCACGTCAGTTTAGTAATTCTCCAAATTTTAGTACTTTTGTTCCCTATAAATTCTGAGTGAAACGGTTATTCAGGGCATATTTTTTTTACAATGGCGCCCGTCTCAAGTTGGAGGTGAAAATCATATTTTTCCTAAGGTTTTTGATGTGTTTTGAATGATTGTGACCTTGAAACCGTCGGAAAATGTGCGCAGACCTAACCTGACCTAGTTCGAAATAGTAATTTGCGACGTTTTTATATTTTTTTATTGTATTTCAATGAACTTGAGTTTGGAGAAAACTGTTGTAAATTACTCTTATAGATAAGGTTATGTCCATTTGATAAATTTGAGGTTTCTGATTTTTCTATAATGGTTGCTTCAAGTACCTCTCCTGTATTGGCAATTACTTTTATATAGCAATGAGGACTCACTCCAATTACTATGGTGACCAGTATCTCGCATATGCACAAATAAAGCAAAACTTCAGCACCATATCGCACTGCTCTTTTATGCTCAGATATTCTCTGGCCTGGTGAACGACCAGTTTGACTTATGTAAGATTTATTGCAGGAACAGCAATCAACTTTATAAATCCCTGCTTCTAAAGCTTTTTTATTTTGATATACATTAATAAGTGAAGAATCAATTGTTATAGAAAAATCAGAAACTTTAAATTTATCAAATGGACAGTGGAGATCTGACATTGTGGATGAAGCAATATTAAAAGGCCTCATTAAGAAGATTATGCCAAATAGCCATCCACTTGACCTGAGGTATGAAGATAATTCCATCGTGGATCCTCCTGGTAATCGTAGCTAGCATCTCCCCCCCCCCGTATTCTTTATCCAGAGCTTTGTATATATCGATTCATTTGTACCTGAAGAGGACTGGAGTCCAGTCGTAATATATAGTACGTCTTCGCTTCTTTTTGTGTTTTATTTATGGGCCTTGTTTTGCTTCATATATATATATATATATATATATATATATATATATATATATATATATATACACACACACAGTAATCCCTCGCTATATCGCGGTGCACCTTCCGCGGCTTCAGTGCATCGTGGGTTTTTATGGCGAGCATATGTATTTTATATCAGATTTTCTGGGTATATCGCGGGAATCCACGATATGTGGAAATATTAAAATTTCCAGTATTTTCATTATTTTGTTGATAAAAAAAAAGTATTTCCCAGGCTAAGAATAATAAAGCAGTAAAAAATAGTAAAAAACAAATTTAAACATGTAACTCATAGTATTGCACCATATAAAATACGATAACGGTACGGTATGTGCTTCGTAGATATCTAAACCTTGAAAAACACAAAGGGTCGCACCTACTTGAGATAGTACATGGGCTGATGGGTGGGAGACGACTAATCACAGAATAGTGTTCTGCATCCTGGGGTCTGATTGGCTCTTTGATTGAAGCTTGATCTTCCAGCATCTTCCCTTGTCTCTCCTCACCCATTCAGTTATTATGGTGCCGCCGTCATAAGAGCTTGATTTCGAGTCCCATGATTGCTGACAACATCTGGGTTTTCCGGATAGATGACCACAGATTTAACTTATTTCTAACAATGTTTATAACTACGTGTGAGGGACAGAGTGAGCTCATTTTAGTAGAACACTCGTAGGTAGAATATATATTGGAAAATTTTTTATTCTGTATGAGGAAGTTTTAATCTAAGGTGAGGAGAGTTTATTTAATAATTCACATATTAGCAGCAGTTGTGAAGCGACACAGGTTGTGGAAGAGCCGGGAGGATGGGCTGTGGCACTCCAGCAGTGCCATCTGAACGGTCGCAAGCTCCCTCGTCATTGCCCATAGAGCAAAGTAATCCCCCTATTTGTTTTCCTTTCTTGATGTCGGCCACCCCCCAATTAAAGGGGGAAACAGCCAAGGTATATGTATAAAATATTTGCATATATGCTTATGCATGTAATATTAATTATATTTTTATTGGTAGAGGATTTAATTTTTTTGATAATTTGTAGGCCTCTACCGAAGCCATGTCAGGATTTCCAGATTTAGGGGGTTATAATATCGAAGGTTAATAACACATAGGAAATCCTCCACAAGTTGTGTTTAAGTAAAATAAGTACATTACAGTACTTACATATGCAAAACTGCTCAGGACTTAGGCTAAAGACACTTAATTACTATGTAAAACTTTAAGTATACAGTTTTAAGGAGTTTTGATACTTTAATAAAAATGTAATAATACAGTGCAGTACAATAATACATACATTAATTCATGGATAAATAATGGGTAGGCTTTTTTTCGTATCTGTGATTGTTCATAACTCGGTTGTTCGTAAGTAGGGGAGCTTCTGTAGTGTTTCAAGTTAATGATTTTATTTATATATTTGTTTATGTATTTGGTTATGTGGAGGATTTTGACTTAATTTATTTACAAATTTATTAAATACGTAGCTGTAAATTCGATCTTTATGGAAAAAGTTTGTTGAGGTGGGCAGAAGAATTGTCGCATGACATGTTGTAAGTGTGTATATCAAGTTAATAGTTTCATTTATACGTATATTTATGTATTCGTTTATTTGAAGTAATTAGATTTAATTTATTTACAAATTGCAAAATATAAATTTTGGAGAAAAAGAGAAACCAAGAGGAATGCACCTTAAGAACAATAAGAACACATTTTTATGAGAAGTACCATTTTAAAAGCTAAGCTTATCATTCTCTCGTCTGCCATATTGTGTATTTTGCTCATTCGCTGTGGATACATACTTTCAACATAAAGATATTGTTAGTGCTTTGGCTGGATGATCAGCATCGATGGTGCATCTCAGTGAGCCTCCTGTTGATTCAGGAGAGAGCAAATAGATTGTTTAATGCCGTGAAAATGGAAAAGAGAGGAAGAAGAAGCATCACTCACTTGTTCTTGTGCTCATTTGCTGGTGTTAAATTGGATATATGGCCTGAAGTAATCCAGTCATCCAGATGCAAGCCAATCACAGTAGTAAAGGTAAGCAATACTTCATAGTGTAGTTTTACTGTTTTTATGTCTTAGATTAAGAATGTAGATTATTTTTCTCTGTTTCATACTATTAATTTTTAGCAATGGTAGGGGACCTAGTTTCGAATTTAGGTGTTTTCCGACTTACATTGAAATCCGCTGTAAGTCATCTGTCAGGAATGGAACCCTTACATTAAACGGGGACCTTCTGCTATATCTAGTTGTGTAATTGTTATTTTTTCTCAATATGCAATGTTACTTTTACTGTTAGTTTTTACATCAAAGCTAAAAGGTATTCCCAGTGTCATGTTTAGACAATCCTGTCATCCTATTCTCCGTTTGCTGCAAATAATGTTCTTCAGGGAAATTTGAACTGAAAACTAGCCATAGAAATTAACTCCTGCCTCGAAATACAATACTATAGTGATAGGTTTGTTCCGTTAAGACTGCGTTTTCATTCTATCATATAACTGCTAATGTGAACTCATGTAGATACGTTTGTATTTATTCAAGTTAGTCCTACCATTAACCCTCAGAGGATGGGCATTCCTCAATTGCGTTTGATTACACACTAATGTTCACCCCGTGCGGAGTGTTCATGTAAAACATAAGGGGAGGAAAGATGTCATACAACACCAGAAAATATTGGCATGCTATAGTGAGTATTCTAGCGACCAATTTGTTCTGAAACAAGGCCGCAAAATTTGAAAGAGATTTTGACTTTGACCGAGTCCAGTATGCATGCTAGCAAAATAATGCAAACCGCCCTTAATGGCTACACTCTATTTCTATGTAATGACTAAGCAATAATGAAAGAACTCACACATTGAATGAC
The DNA here is from genome assembly GCA_037179515.1 of Halocaridina rubra. Classification (NCBI taxonomy): domain Eukaryota; kingdom Metazoa; phylum Arthropoda; class Malacostraca; order Decapoda; family Atyidae; genus Halocaridina; species Halocaridina rubra. Next base: position 29,715 of record JAXCGZ010004086.1, read on the forward strand.
ATTTCAATATTGTAACATATTCTTTGGTTATAATTTTTATTTGTTTCAGATCATTAGCAGCGAGCGGCTGCCAGACAGAGGAGACCTCTTTTGAAGAAGCAGGTTGTCAGGTTTTGGAATCTACGGAAGTAAGTGTTCACTATGAATGACAGTTGTGTTTTAGATAATCTCCATTGGCTTATTTCTACATGTAACTGAAGTTTTCTATGGCCACTTGTATTTTACAATTATTGTAGATGAAGAAACATCCAAAGTATGAAATAGGATAAATAGTTTCCTTGTCAAT